>MU225576.1:2031533-2071732 GCA_018584345.1 Thuja plicata | reverse complement strand
TCAAAGCATACACATCAAAACATAAATCTATAACAACATACATAAAAGCTATATATTAAAACCATTGAACCATCAAAATATACATTATAAAAGAATACACAATTTACCAAGCATGCATAACTATAGATTTCAAACTGTAGAGTTCAATAGCATATATCCAATATCCAATACATTAAGTAAGAGTTTGAACTATAGAGTTCAAATCTGAAAGTACGAGAGCTACAAAAATAATTCTATCCTAAAGCTCCTGATACATATAGTCTGGATTCTCTCTGTCTTTTATTATCTCCAAAAGTTTTTCATGTTCTTCAATAGGAAACCTCCACTTTTGATTGCCACGTCCTCTTTTTTGCAATGTCTCAAATTGCAACTTTGTTACTATAACCCAGTGACTGTAATGTAGAACTTTTTGGCCAGACATATATTCAATAAATTGAACACCATTTCTATATGTCTTTATTTTCTGATAATATGTTCCTTCAATAAAAACTAAACCAGTCAGATATGACTATCCATCACCATCTACAATTTCTTCTGACAACTTGTATTTTGCTTTCGTGCATCTTAGTAGATAATAATCTACACTTTCTGCATTGTCAGGTACCACAACCACGAAAAAAATATCACCTATACAAATCCAGATTAGATATTAAATTCAAATCAAAAGTACAATAAATTAAATTTAAATAAAAGAACATGTACATGTGCACGCACCTATAACAACTAAATCAGAAACACGCTCATAATCAGTTGAATATATAGGAAAA
Source organism: Thuja plicata (assembly GCA_018584345.1). Classification (NCBI taxonomy): domain Eukaryota; kingdom Viridiplantae; phylum Streptophyta; class Pinopsida; order Cupressales; family Cupressaceae; genus Thuja; species Thuja plicata. Next base: position 2,070,965 of record MU225576.1, on the reverse strand, counting down.
TGAATGAGAATGAAAATGAATTGAAGTGCATACACTTACTTGCAGAACCATCAGACCAAATCCAGTGTTGTGAATCTTTTATCCCATGATTCACAATATCTTCAAAATACATTGCAAAACAATGAGCCACATAGCTCCTATCATGAACCTTATCATCACTGATATGGAAATGAACCTCCTTGATGATAATGTGTTCATTTGGATTTGTACTTTCTACCTCATCTAAATTAAATTGTGCGTGTCTATAGGTCACTTGCACAAATATTGCAACTTTCTTAGAATGATAATATTGAGCTTGAATCTCTGTTTGAGGGGAGAATGTATAGTTCTCACAGAAATCTACAACTGAAAGAATACAACCAGGTGGAAAACATTTTTTGGAATCATGAAACTGTTTAGCTTGCCATCGTGCACCATGACAATGTTGGATATGTGGATAAATTTTAGTACAGAACCTGGTCATAAACTCAAGGTAGGGCAATTCACTCTCCTTCAATACATTTTTTTTGGATTCATCTTCAGTCTTAGTTCAACATGTCTCATATTCAAATCTCTTCCACAAAACTGAAGTTGCAACATTAATATTCTCAATTCGCAATGGAAATTTATGTAAATCTCTACAAACACTACATGCACTCTTTATACATTATACTTTGAAATCATTTGAATCTTCTGATTTCTCACATAAAATAGACTTCACAAATTGTGTCGTACTTCCAGGGATGACCATATCTGAATTAAGTACTACCATAACCTTTTTATATGATTGCAAATATAGATGAAACTCAACATAATTTCAGCAAAAAAAAGTTTCACGTACCTTATTTATTCATACAAAGCAAGGGCGCAACCTCCCAAACATTCTTTAACATATTTTCACATATAAAAATTCTTGCTTGAATGCTTCAAACAATTCACTTTGTGTTGTATCTATAAAATGTTTTGGATGTGCAATTTTTATACCAGTCTCTTCATCTTTCATCTGTATAGTATCCCTTCTATTAGAAGAAACATGGGAGTGAGAAGTCTAATATTCAATGACCTTTCTTTTTACATCTTCAGAAATTTTGTCTTTCAAGGAAGTCTACAAATATTAACCCAATTCTTTTAAATATTTTCATCTAACATATTTCTCTTCCTGATATATCTTTGAACAGTTATTCTAGATACATTTATTAAATCAAAAATTGCATGTAGTTGTTCTCTTTGTATCAACCTCCTACTAGATAAAGTAGTCATCAATGCTCTATGTGCAACACTTAAATTGACTCCTCGACTTGAGTTGTTAATGTCATTCAATGCATCTTGCAAATTTTCAACTATTGTTCAATTTACATTGTCTCCTGAGTTTTTATTGTTATCCACACCTAACAACTCTAAAATAGGAGTCATTTCTTTTTTCCTGAATAACCTAGAAAATAATTGTGCTTTTCTAATCAGACTTTTATTTTGAAAATATTCATCCCAAATCTTTTTGCATTGTTTTTTTATTGTGCTTTCAGATACCAATTCGTCAAGTGAAAATTGATTGAAAAGTGAATCCTCATTCATCTCCATCAAATTTCCCATGTCAAAAGATATATTTCCACCAATTTGTTCTCCTACTTGAATTTCATCTTCTTGAACTTCAACAGGTTCATCTTCATTACGTTTTGTATGACCTTTCATTTTGTCATCCCTTATTCGATCATATTTTCTTGTTTTGTTCCTTTTATTCTCCATTGCACAAATTGTTCAAATTGAGAGCTTCAATTCACCTGTATACACAAAACCATACACTCTTCATAAAAAATAAAAAATAATATTGATAAGTTCATAATTTAATATTGAACAATGCTTTAATTAAAAACACAAAAAAAAAAATCTCAAAAAACTAAAATAAGAAATAAAATTGCAAAGAATACAAACCTCCTTGATAATCTTAATTCGTGTTTTCCCTTTAATGCCAAAAATATGTCTTTAAAATAATTTTATTAAAAAAATATTTTTAAAGTCGCAATAATTGACAATTATGTTTTTTTTAATTTAAAAAAAATCATTTATATATGAGCTTTGAGGGTCATGGTCATCCACACGACCATGTTTGGTCGGCCGTTCTGGCCGAACCAGTTTCGGTCGGAACTGTTTCGACCGAAACTACTTATGTGGCATCCCATGTGGCAGGCAAATAAGTAAAAAATGAGAAAATTGAAAACACATCACTTCTAGGGCTTAATTGTCCATCAAAACTCAATTATTTTTAAAATCTAAAAATACTTTTTTGTAGAGCTCGGAGTCTAGATTACGGTCATATAATTTTTATAGTCTTTTGATTACATATAATATATTATAAGTTGAAAAAACTCCAAGTAGGTATTTTAACATTGAAGAAAACACTCGTTCAAAAAAGAAAAAAATTACCAAATCATGTCGGAAAAATTTAAAATCTATATTTAACACTAGAGGAGAGAGTCCTCTTCAAAAATATATAATTTTTTATGTATTTGGTGTAGATTTGCTAGGGAAAATTAGGCGGGAGACAAAATTTGTTAATTTCGGGTAACTTCGACTTTGAATAGTTATAACAGACAAAATATATGCCGAAAACCAATCTTTTTTTTTTCTGCACTAGTTATACACGTCATCTAAAACATATTCTGAAATCAGAGGAAAACAAAATTATTTGCATATATTTTTTTGGTGGGAACTAGACCCTAGATTTTCAACATTTTTCAGCAATTAAAAAATGGACTTCAAAAATTAAAAAAACTATGTCAATTCTTATTCAATTTTTTTAAAAAAATTATAGGCATAAACTACATCCAACTTTACACATTTCATTAGTTTACACTATTTTCAAATTCTAAACACAAATGCCAATTTTATGTCGTTAAAGTTTAACAATTTTGCATGTTGTGGTCCTCTTCCTTTATAAAAGTGTGACATAGGTTTGTACTTTTACCCACAAAGAGGCACAAAAATGCTAGATCCCAAACATGCAATGATGACACTTTATCTTAGTGCATTTACAAAAAAAGAAATGCTACAGAAATAGATGTCTACAATGCTTAGGAATGACAAAAAGTTGTAAGAACATAAGTAACAACTAAAAAGGAGTCATCCCATGCAAGGAAAATGATCTTAGGACCTAAAATATCAAAGATATCCACTAGATTGCAAAAAAGAAAAAAAAATGAATAAAATGTACCTAGAGTAGATTATAGCAATGAGACCCATACAAGAAGAAAGAGAACGGAACCAACTTTCTGATAACATGCATAAATTGAAAAATGGAGTTCGGAGGAGCAAGATATGCCCACTAGAGTGCAAAATAGAACCCTAACTTTGACTGGAAAAAAACCTGCAAGATGGAAAAATCAGAAAAACAAACTTGGAAAATCAGATCAGGCTCGGAACTAGCTTTCCAATGATATCTCATTTTGCGAAAAATGCCTCTGGTTGCTCAAGTTATGAGCAAATAATTGACATAAGGTCAAAACATGAAGATCCCCAAGAAACCTATGCTAAATCTAACAGAGCCCCACTAAATTTGGTGATGCCGCTAAATATGGCAATACCTCCTAATTTTTGGCCAAAATTAGTGGAGGTTCCAATAAAAGAATTAAAAAAAAATTGAAAATAAAAATCTCTACCAATTCGGTGGTTTGAATTTCAAGGCAGCACGGAAACCAGGGCAGTGTGAAAACTGAGACATTTTTTTTATTCGAAAAGTGTGCCAAGGTCGTGCATGCAAAAAAGAAGGCCCACATTTCAACTGTGTCCAAATTAGACAAGCCTTATATGAAAATAGGGGATTTTGGACATTCCAGATGCAACCGTGAGGGCGGTTTGTGCCCAAAGTACTCCAAAAAATAGATCCCCCCAGATCCATACAAAAATATTTGAAAATTTAAAACCCTCAACGCTCCAAAAAATCTTCAAAAAAATCAAGAACGGGTTGCAACAGCAAGGCTTTGATACCATGTTAGAATTTGAAGAATTCAATCACCAAGATGTTTTGTATGTAAAATACCTATCACAAAATAAAAGAATGGAGACACAACTCATAATGATCTGAAAGATGACATATTGACTCAGAGAGAGAATAAAGGGAATTACAAAATAATTAATAATTACAAAGAGATCAATCCTTATAAAGGATATCAAAAACCTAGAAGGTGGAGAAACCTAGAGTTTAGCTTAAGTGAACTAGAGATAAAAAGCAACTTAATAATTAAATCAATAATGATTTAATTAATAAGTGAAAATATCTTTTTCTCTAACAATCTATACCTATGTTTCTTGAATTATCTATACTACCCCAAGATGATATCCCAAGCACTTTTCAACCTAGCGCTTTAATATATGTAATTCTTGTTACCCAAGCAACAACTTTGACTTCATCATCCTTAGCCACATATATGAATGACATGAACATAATTTTATAGAGATTTTCAAATGAAATCATTAGTCTTAAAAAGATATCAAGCCACAACCTTGAGTCCCCCTTATCAAACTTATCAGAGAGGAATACCAAATTATAAAAAGAACCAATATCAATGGGATTTGAGACAAAACCAAGCCCAACCTTCTAACTAGATTGTTCTAGTTCTAACCTTATTACAAGAAATAAAACCTAATGTGCATAAGGGACTATTCATAAGACAAAACAACTCATCAAATGATTCTACTGCATGGTGTTTTCCCTACAACAATGCTCACATGCCCTAAAATTGCTTGAGAGCTAATTTTCAATAGAAGATAGCAGAAAAAAGTAGACAAAAAGGGATACCTACAAATATATGCCATTCTTATAGGTATCATCTAGGGTTGTAAATACAATTTTAGTAAACCAAATGTAAGGAATAGAGGAAAGGGGTGTGTGGGTATTGGGTGGGTATTGGAGGGGGTGAGAAAAAAGGATCTTGAAGCAATATTTTTAGAAAATAGGGGTGTTTTTTAGTGTGCCACGAATGCACATGATATGACCCAAGTTCACTAAGTGAAGCCCCTCTAGGGAATTACAACCCATGTACTTTTCACGTGGGTTGAAGGAAAAGTAGTCTTACTAATGATGCTTCTACCTCAAATTTTCCGCTGGTCAAATCAGACTATTTCATTAGGTCAAAGAGATTGATAGATGATAATCTAGAAGTATATACATTATTTGAGATAAATTTTTTAAGGAATAAAATAACACAAGTGGTACCTACATTATTTCAAAAGAAAAGTGACATAGTTCCAAATCAAAGAAAAGGATCCTATATGTTAACCACAAGGAAATTTGAATGTAGTGGAGAAGCTTAAGAAAGCCCTAACTAATGTTTCTTTGTGGAATGTTCTATCCATCCCCAAATAGAAGACTATTTTGTGGGATGCAATAGAAAATAAAGAGAAACCAATGTTATTTCTTAGGTTGAAGATCCAAATCGGGCCAAGGAAAAAGAAGCATGGAAAGCTTCCCAATCTGAGGTGGCAATTGCCTTCATGACTTTGAAGGGTGAAGTAAGTAAATATAGGCCCACCCTTTTCTATTTGACCCTCATTATGGGTGATAAGTATTGAACAATTCTAGATGGTGAGAGGGAGGGGGTGAATCAACATGCACAAAAAACTTAACTTATTATGTCATACACCTTTTATAATTAACATTAATCCAACTAACCATCAAAGAAAGATATTCCAATGAACACACAACACACTAGTTTTACGTGAAAAACCTAATATGAGAAAAAAATACAGTGAGAATCTACTCACTATATGAATAACTAATTGAAATATTTTTTTAGGCTCATTTTCATGGAAGCACATTTCTCCCTAAAGAAGGACTTGTAGGATGAATTGAACTACCTTAGAGAAATATATAGATCTGCACAAGCTGCCAAAAGAGAACACAATCTTCTAGTAGGTACAAGGTAAAGATGAAATTAAAGGATATAGGATCTAATGATCACATACTACAACAATCTATATCAAATTTTCACTCTTATGCCTCTACTCTTTCACCTTCACAATACTCCACCTTCACACATGAACCACACACACTTCACATCCATTCCATATTGAATTCATCCTATTGCACACACATATATACACTACCTTGATCATAAAAAATACAACAAGGTCGACTATAAGAAAAGTAAATAATGTTTGCATAAAGTCGGTCGCCATGAACACAAATATTTTATGTGGTCCACCCTACAAGATAAAGGGGACCAATATACATCATAACACATTTTCCATAAATGAATTCATCAAAGTGAAAGCATTAAAATAATTTTTAAGATCAAACCCAAACAAAAAGTTTAGAAAACCATTAAAGCACATTAGTGAGTCAGCCAAAAACACTCTCCAATGCACAACGATGCCATGTGAAGCATAACATGCCATAATAGGATCAATTTAAATCTCATAAATATATTTTTAAAGCATATCCATACCAACAATTTATAAATCATTTCATCAAAATTGGCTGAGTTAGCTAGATACCAACATAAACAACAATATCACACTCAAAACAATATATCTCTACTTGCAGAGAAAAAAAACATAATATATCTAAAGTGGAATATTGCATAGATGTCAGAAACATGTTCTCCAAATTGTACAATCTAATATTCCAATACAAAGCAATGAAAATCATTATTTGAACTTGTTCTGACTATTCCTAATAGTTGGTCTTTCTATCAACAAAGAGTAAAACACAACTTCTTCCTCTCAACTTTTGTAGAATTGAACATATGATGGTGCACCATTCATAGACCATACATTATAGCATAAAAACTGTAAGCCACCAAAATGTTATGTGGAAATAATATAGATAATTCTCTCATAAGGACTTCAAATACTATTTCCTGCATATTCTATCTTCCCATACATCCATCTTTTGGATACACCACATACTGACTTTTTATCATCATGCAAGCATTAAAAATACTCTTTCTTGCATATCAAACTTTAGAAACTCTTTCTTGCATATAAAACCTTAGAACACAAACACATCTATACTACTCTTTTGCATCAAGTGCAACACTTATATTGTTCTAAATTTAGATACTATTTCCTACATATCAAACCTTAGAACACAAACACAATTGTCCTAATCTTTTGTATCAGGTGCAACACTTATAATTCTATCAACATTTATCATACTTCTTTGCATAAGGTTGACATCAATTTATATATCATATTTAATTCAATGAAAAAATTGAACTCATAACGCTAACAATAAGATGTTACATAATTCTATGGTGGAATATGGTGCAATAAACCCATGAAGTTAATGATTCCTTTGCATGTGTTTATTTTATATATATTTTCCTTTACAAGTTTCTATAGTAGGATTAAAGATATAATAGATAAAGAACATACCTCTCTACCCTAGATATTAGTTTATAAGATAAGGCCCCATACTTGTAATACTACACATATGTAGTTGGCAACCTTGCTAAGTCTAGAAATAAACATGTTAATTAGTTGCTAGATTAATGATATTTACTTTAGAGCAATTGTTGGTAGTTGTCGATAATTAGTAGTCTCTAGTTGTCATGTCATGTATATGTACTTAATTGTTCTCTCAAAAGATAGCATTGATTGATTGCAAACATTATATTCTAGAGTAAAAGGACATGTCTATCTATCCATAGTATGCTTATTGTGTTTACTATGTTGTATTGTTGTTGTTTTATTAATTATATATTGTTCTCTGTGTAATCAAATAGTTCCCTTTAGGTGTAAAATTTTTGGTTTTGTTTCCATATGAATCCTAGTGATCTAATCCATGGAGGATAATAACTACATGCAATATGGAAGTGTAATGGGTCGGCCCTACAAACAATTGGAACTCTCTGAATTTGAAGAAGAAAACACTATAAAGGACATGTTGACACAAGATCTTGTACACCTAAGGGAAGTATCTATAAAATTATATGTTTGAAAGGAATTTCTCTACTGAGGTGTCCCTTGAAGTGAAATCTAAGAGGGTTTATGAGTGAACGATGAAGTTGAACACATCCTACTAAGGATTCCAGGGTTACTTGAGCACATAACTTGATAACCCTCTAAGAACTTTGAGAAGATAGAGACTGAGACCAATATAAAAAATAAATACTACAATGGTACAAGGAAATGAACCAAAGAAAAGAGGAAGAGTGTGACATAAGTAGATTTTGTACACTTGGAAATTAATACCCCTTCTTTCAAACAAAGATAGAAGAAGACATATTATGCACACTCAGGAAGAAAGAGAAGTATTAGTGAGAATATCTCTCTTAATCAATAAACAAAGTCAAAGAAGACAACAATTAAAAAGATTTTTTGAAGAATTCTAGAGTCTGCTGTGGAGTAAAAATTAAATTTTTAGCTGAAGATAGAGTCAAGAGAGACAGAAACTAGTCGACAAGGAAGACACAAGATGATGTATATGGAAAGAATCAAAGGAATTTGATAGAAACCTATCACTCCTTGACAAAGTAAAAGATATTTCCAACCAAGAATGTTTTTTTTGTACAAGTAGTGTTGTTCAATGAAGACTCAAAGAATGAATCCATAGAGTAGTCCATAAGTGCACTCCACACATGATGAAGACAACCATGAAAGGAAACTTGACAATGAGGTTGTCCAAAAATTTGAGAATAATTTGCATCACATCAAAAACATGTTCATAATAAAAGAATCAAGAATGGGGGGCTTACACTGAAGAACATGAGGAGGAGGGATTTCAAGAATGAAGAAGGTAACCAAGGTGTGAGGGAGGATGATGTTGGACTTATAAAGGGCTTACAAATGGCCAATAGTGTAGAAGGAGAACTTGAAGGTGGGTGAGAGAAAATTAGTCCAATCAAGTCCTCAATTCATGATACATGCCATTTTGGAACAATAGAGATCCCCAAAGAAAGTCTTGATCTTGATAGGAAAAAACTCCCTAAGTTCAATGGGAATGGGTCAGAGGATCCTATCCAACATCAGAAGACATGTGAAACCATATAATTGGGAGAATGGTCATATAGACAAAGATTATTGGCTCAAGTCATTCCCTTCCTCATTATAGGGAATATTTATTTATTAGTTTACAAGCTTGGAGGAGGAACACACAAAATACTGTGAAAAAATAAATAAGGTATTCCAAGAGGAATTTAAACTCCTAAGGGATGAAAATGAAATGGTTGCTAAGATCTATAATACAAACCAAGGGGAAAATGAAAATGCAAGAGCTTATAATTGTAGGCTCAAAGAGTTTGTACGAAAGATGAAGATCCAAAATACTAATGTATTGAAGAAATGATGGTTCATCAAAGGTTTGATTATGTCACCGAGAAAAAAATAAAGGTAGTACTACTATACTCGTATGTCGATGCTTACAATCAGGTGATGGACATTGAAGTGAAAATAAAACATTGTGAGAAAAGAAAAAAAAACATGATTAATGATGACAATACAACAAACAACAACAACACCAATGAATCAAAAATAATAAAAGCCCTTCAGTGGGATATGATATGCATGATGAAGGATCTAAAGGTGTAGAAAGAAATTTCCAAGGAAAATAAGAAAGTTTGGTGCATTGTTTGTAAGGTAGAAGGTCACACAAAAATGACTTGTTCAAAGAAACTATTTTGTGACATTTGTCAAGTACTTTGAAATTCCATCAAGGAATGTCCATACAACCTAGAAAAAAGAAGCACGCAAGTTCTCTTCATGCAAGGGGAAAAATAAACCCCACCATCAACACCACCTAAACTACTTTCCAACCCTCATGCATCACCTAGTGGGTATTATAATAATAAGAAAGGAAATAATAACAACAATAGAAAAAAGAGAAAAATTGAGTACAATGAAAAGGGGAGACTAATGATCCAGTGTTGAAGTTGAAACAAATGGGGTCATTTTTTCCATGAGTTCCAAAGTGGCCAAAACAAATATTTCTTGTTATTCAAGTGGTGTGAATCTGGGAGCCATGAAGATGCCAACTTCCCAAAGAAAAAATGGGTAAACATGATAGTTGTGGAAGAACCATATGAGGAAGTATTGACGATCACTTGGCTATAAACAAATAAAGTACTATACCCAAACACTTTCACAATAGAGAGGTTTTGGGAATCCAAGATCGAGGTATAATGAGTAATGTAAAATGAAATAAGATTCTCAAATGAAGCCACTAGTAATCCATCACTATGGTCAGAGTCTGAAATGCATATAGTAAGACAAGTGTCGAAAAAAAAATTTCTTGTCAAGGTGTCAAACCTTATACAAACTATACCAGATCTAAAAATGATAATGACAAATATAGTCAGTGAAAATACAACTAGATAGTAGAAATTCCATCCAAAAAGGAAGCTAGTAGAGGAATTGTCATAAGAAGGGGACATGGCCAGTGACCCAATGTCGTTGGAGGTGAGAATTGAGAGGATTCCAGTTGTCATTGAAATCAAAATCATGGGAAGGAAATTTAAAAACACCATCTTCGATGGAGGGTTACAATTCAACATGTTACTAGAAGAAATATGGAAATGTTGGAGGAAGGCAATGCTTAGTCTGCCAACCTTCCACTTGGTGGGTTCTAGTTAGCATGGAATCAATCCATTAGGGACATTTATGGCACAAAATTTGACAATCGACATGCAATACTTTATTCTAGATTTTGTATCCATCCCATTGGAGAAGAAGGCATGCGATTCTCTACTTAAGAGGGGTTGGTTGATCACATCCAAAGAAAACCAAAGTCTAGAAGAGAAATACCTTATCTATAGAAATTGAAGGGAATAAGTATGTCACTGACCCAAAATATTAGGTGGTGAGTGAGGAATTGGCATCCTCCAACTCAAAATATGACAATGTAGATTTTGGGATGGATGAATGAAGGAAATGGAACCAAATGACAAAGGGATAATTGAATTGGATTGTTTCTCTAAAGATGAAAGAAGCTCTCTTGATGGATTGTTTCATTAGAAAATGGAGGATTATTAGGTTTTCCAACCCAAATACAATATTTTGTAGATCAAAGAGGTAGAAGAAGTTGACAAGGGGAGTTTTCCTCCAAAGAATGACGAGTATTAAAAGGTAGTGGCATAGGGGATGAAATGCTTACCCACCACTTTGAAAAAGATAAGATCATAAAATATGAGGATTAAAGTATGAAGAATGTAAATTTGGGTGATGAAGACAACCCAAAGGTGATCCTAGAAAATCATGATTGTAACCTAGTACCAAAGGTGATTAAATTTAAGGTTTTCATGGAGTTGTTGATCTCTAAGAGGTTCATTGGGGAGACTCATAGGTATGGGAATTGTTGCACATTATGAGAAACCATTGGAATTTTAGAAGTCAGTTTACTGGTATCCATTGAGGTTAATTATATGTTAATTAGTTGGTGCAAAAAAATCAATGCATTCTCCTAACAAAGAAACTAATCCCCATTTAAGTAACCTTTCACCCTAAGTGTCGCTCATTTAATTATCAACCATGAATTTATATTCTTGGATGGAATTGACATTATATGTGAAGTATAGTATATGCAGCTCCTGCTTTAATTCATAAAACATTAACAATTCATAAATGAGATAATAACGATAAAGGAAATCTAACACTAGTTCTATTCACACAACAATGGTTGTGGGTGTGACCACATAGGTATGGTTGTAGGTGAATAGACTAGTGAACTATGATCAATTCAATTGTTAATAAAATACTTGTTACAATGAAAATTAACTACATCTATCATTGACCAGTTTAACTAACTACAAAAATTGAATAGAACCAACATCTAGATGAAATATTAATCAACTAAACATATTAATGCTATGCAAAAATATAATGAATAAAAGTACTAATTAATCTAATCTAACTAGATGATTACTTCAACTTAAGTGGCCCTTGCTTGAGGATTCATAACCTCATATCAATTTAAAACTTTAACTCAACTAAAGATAACCATCCACTTGTACTGATAGTATTGGAAATTACAACAAAACTAGTACATATCAAAAATTGTAATCTAGGAAAAGATCTGAGAACATTTAAACCACTTATCTTAAGACTATCATGGATTTTATAGGAAATGTCAAAAGTATCAATCATAAATTTAAATGAATCTTTATTACACACATGTCATTATTTAACAAGGTATGCCTTATAATAAAAATAGAACAACTACTTGAACAAAGCTACAAACATGGATTCCGAGTAGAACTGAAACATTCCATCATTAATCATACAATTTTATAGGAACAAAATTTTCACCCATTAGATGATAACTGATAGTTCATAGAGTCTCCATCACCACACACAAGAAGTAGCAAGGTAAAAGTAATTTCAATGAGAGAAACCACATCAATCATTGTGTTCGACTTCTTATTCATCATTATAGTAGGGATAACCACCTACAACTATATTTCATAGCTCCTCCTTTGAAGCTTCATATTATTGTTCATAACTAAGAAAATAATTACACATTCATTCTCTAGTTTAAGTTCACTTAGTTGAGCCTAAATTCAGATTAGTTTAGTCTAGTTGGGCTCCAGTTTGTGCATTGTGCATATCATCCATTTCTAGTTTGCATATCTTAGCTCTATTTTTCTATATTTAGTAATAATTGGCCTTTGGATATTTTTAGCAGTCTTGAACTCTATAAATCAATTCATTCATTCATTTTAATCTATCCCAATCTCAATTCCATTTGTGCAATCAATACAAAATTCTAGGGTTCTTATAAAATATAATATCTTTGACTAGTCTCTTTTGTGTGATAGGTGTTTTTCCTGCAAATGATTCCTTGGCTCGTGTGGTTGTTTCATCAAATCCTACATGGAACCAACTCAAAAGTAATATTTAAGGTTGTTCCTAGAGTGGTTTCCACAAAATAGAGGGTGCAATCATATAAGTAACATCTAGTTTGGTGATGTTGAGGTTACAATATATAGACAGTAAATCATAAATCATTATTGATAGAGGCATCATCATTTTCCAACAAGTGATAAAGTGGACAAGTCAAGAAACTAAGGAATTTCTCTTCTTCTAGACCTAACCCATACAAATTTTGAATAATGTAGGAAATGATATCATCTTTATCCTAGTTTTCAAGCATTGGGCTTCTGTCAATCATCATCAGTGTCTGTAATTAGTATTGTTTCTCTTCTTCTAATGCATGCTAGATAAGTTGTTCACTATCACCTTGAGGTTGAGTAGGAAGCTAGAAGACCATCTTCTTGGTTGTAATTTTGTTATAAAGTTTCATATTCCTAGATCAATATCTAATAAAGGAATCTACTACAACCAACCATATTCTCCCAAGAAATAGATATCCTCTCAAAGTAGATTTTGGCTACAAAATAGTAAAATCCACAAGATACTCCCATGAATTCATAGTGATAATAAAATCATCTATAATTCCCTCTAGTTTTATATGAACCTGTCAAATTTTTGTAACACAATGGGGGTTGGACTGATATTAACTAGCCAAAGGATACTCATGCTTTCCTTAGTCATAACATTTATGGTTGTCTCTGAATTAATTAAGGTGTTTTTTATGAGAGTGATATTTATGTGTACATCTACAACTAGGATACCAAGATGTGTATATTTAGGATCCACGAATGTACCAAGCATAATATTATCCAATTGGCATATAACATGAAAGGTTTGAGGATCTCTTATTTTTCTTCCTAGCTTCCTAAGACACAATTCCTTAATGGACTTGGTGTAGATGGGAAGATCCTTGATAGCTTGTGTAAGAGGAATTTTTATAGACATTTCTTTGAGATTCCTTACAAATCAAATGTTGGCCTTGGATGATACTTCTAAGTGGTCAACCTTCTTGTAAATGGAGGATATTTCACTAGATTTTCTTAGTCAGTGGTTGACTATTGTTGTACATGGTTATTGACATCAATTGTTGGAACTTCATCAGTTATTTTAGTGATTTGTGGAGCATTTTAACCAGAAAGAGTACTTCCTAAGAGAACATGGACATTACTAATTTCAACTATATTAGTTGGTTTTTAGTGACATTGTTAGTATACACTTGTTGGGCAAGCTTATTGTTAGTGTTGGGTACAAGTCAAGTAGAAAATTTTGTTTCTTTTTGTTGCATATCGACAAGTGTAATTGGACTTGGCATAATATCTTATTTTTGTGGGACTATATTGGAAATGAAAGGAGGTTACAGATTCACATTCAATTATAGCTGCAAGTAAGGCATATTAGCTTGTAGCCACTATTGGTTTCCTCTCCATGGTTGAGACCATGGATTCTAATCCCCTTGCTACTAATTTTTATTGAGAAATTGATAAGGAGATTCTTGAGGCTATCCCCATTTCTAGGACACCCAATTAGGATTTGAATTTCCTTTCCATGACTGGTTAATGGTTCCACAGGGTAGGGTATTCCACCCTACAACATTTTCATTGAACCTGAACGATGCATTTACATAAAATAATGGATTAGGAGGAACACCTTGTCATTGTTTCCATAGTTTGCATTGGGTGATATACAAAACTTGTCCCTCATCATCTTCTACTATGTGAAACTCTAGTCTTGGGGATTTCCATTCTGATTTAGAGACCACTTTCATGTAGTTTCAAGAAGATTTCTTTTGTTGACAATGAAGACAATATTTAGTGATAACAACATCAACTTAATGTTTCTTTTTCTTAAGATGCAAACATCCAATTGTGTGTCCATGTGATTTATTATATCCTCCTTCATTTTTGAGAGAAAATTGCTAAGTTCCATGTGAAAAACACCATTTGAGGATTTGGAAGTAGGAAACACTCATTTTCTTCTATTCTTCTTTAACATTGATCTTGAATAGGTTCTAGCCAATTTTTAATATCTTTAAAAGTTTCTTGGGTGATATCTCCACTTCACATGAGGTATAATACATCAATACAATCATCATTGACTACCCTCAAGAAAACAATCTTCAAACACTTGAGAGAAAGCCCATTTTTTGGATATTTCTTTAGAGAGGACTAAAATATCTCTATATAGTCTTCCAAAGGTTCTTCTTCCTTCTGAGTCATCCTAAAAAATTCTTCTTTTGTTGATTCCCCACCTCCACAGTATTCTTGATACTTTTTCAAGAACTTCTCCTTCATTGCTTCCCAATTGTCAAAGGGATTTCTCCCAAGGGCCATAAACCATCTCAAAGTAGCATCCTTCACGATAGATGGGAAGAGATTATGTCTATTAGTATCAGTATAATAATAATAGATGCAATAAAGAACATCAAATTCAAAGGTCTAATATAGGGAATTCAAAAGTGACAGGGTCTCTTGGGTTCTCTACCTCCTTAGAAGCCATCTTGACTATTTCTTCTATATGTTTGGAGTTATGTGAAGGTTCCTCTTGTTCAAGGTTCATGAAAGGGTCCCCTTATCCTACCATCATGTCTCCTTCCTTTGATATTCTTATAAGACTGAATGGATCCTCTTGGTCAATATGGGTATCCAATATATTTTTTTTTTTAGAAGAGGGAAGCAATCTTCAATGTGTCTCTTTGTTGTTTCATGTCATCTGTATCTTGATCTTATAATTTTCTTCATACTCTTATTAGTGGATTATTTTTAAATATAGATTATGTTGACTAAATTTTAAATTTTAAAAACATAACAATTATATTAAAAAAGAAAATAGCATGAAATCAAAACTATGCTAAAAATCCTAAGCCTTAACACCATCCCCAAAAATAATGCCAAAAATGACTAGTCTCCATTATAAATAATTAGTTGGTGCAAAAAACTCAATTAATTTTCCTAACAAGGCAACTAATCCCCAATAAAGTAACCTTTAATCCTAAGGGAGGCTCATTTAATTATCAACTAGGGATGTATATATTTGGATGACATTGACACTACATGTGCATTAGAGTATATGCAGCTTCTACTTTAATGTATAATATAGTAACAATTCATAAAGGAAATAATAACAATAAAGGAAACCTAACACTGGTTCTAGTCACACAACCGTAGTTGTGGGTGTGACCACACATGTATAGTTGTAGGTGAATAAACTAGTGAACTATCAAAAACACAACTATTAATGAAATTATTTTTACAATGAAACTTAACTAGATCTATCATTAACTAATTTAACTAATTGCTAAAAATTGAATAAATTCAACATCTAGATTAATTGTTAATTAGTTAAACATATTAATACTATACAAAAATATAATGAATTAAACAACTAATTAATCTTCTCTAACTAGATGACTGCTTCACCTCAAGTGGCCCTTGCTTGAGAATTCATAACCTTGAATCAATTAAATCAACTGAAGATAACCATCTCATCCAATTGTATTAACAATATTGGAAATTACAACATAAGTAGTACATATCAATAATTGTAATCTAGGAAAAGATCACAAAAACATTCAAACCACTACTCTTAAGACTATCCTGGATTTTATCGGAAATCTTAGAGGCAGTGATCATAAATGATATTGAATCTTTATAACACACATGTTATTCTTTAACAAGATATGACTTATTCTACAAATAGAACAACTACTTTAATAGAGCTACAAACATGGTGTCCAAGTGAAACTCAAGCATTCCATCATGGATCACGTAGTTTTATAGGAAAAAATTATCACCCAATAGATGACCACTGAAGACACGCACACACACACATATACACACACACAAACACATACATACATATATACATATATACATACACACATACATACACACACATATACATACATACATACATATAGTATGCAATGAGGATCAAATTCATGCAACACTCAACAAAGAGGGTTAGTAGCACCAATTTCCAATGGGGGAAATCAAATAGAAATAGCTACTAAAAATGAAATTGCGAATCAATAAAATGTACAAGCAAATAAGAGAAAACAAATGAATGCAAACCCAATCGCTTTAAACTTCTATTGTCTCTCTCTACTCCTTTTGAAATGTTGTTTTTGATGCTCAGTATTGGTGTGGGAAGCGTCTATGACTTGGGAGCATAGAGAGTTTGATAGTTGAATATGTGTGTGTGTGATCGCAAGATGGCTTGAATGCTAGAACCAATCTGATAGAGTAATGGCGCATGTGAGCTTGAATTCCTAGATCCTTCAAATGGTTATGAAGGGTTTGTTATATAGGAATTGAGAATGAGATGAACGGTCGAGATCAATCCCAGAGATAGGGAGATGAACAGTTGAGATCAAAAGGAACTGGAGAATCCATCAGTAAACTACACCTCTTCAACTGGGAGAGAGGAGATAGAGTTTGGTTAACTGAAGAGCTGATTTTGAGTTACCTTTTAGAACTGAAGAGGTGGGTGGAGTTACCCATGTGAATTGGAGAGATGGGTGGAGTAACCCATGTGATCTGATTGAAAGTTATCTCTTTGAAGATAAATGAATATTTAATTCATTTTTAAAATTAAAGTTTTCAACATGTGAGATAATTGAATTCTTTTTTATTTAGAATTGCTTTATTGAATGAAATTAAAATAATTTAATTGAAATTAATATAATTGGAAGAATTTAATTAGTAAGTTTAAATCTTTCAATCTAAACTATAGGAAATTGAATTTAATTAATTAATTAGTGGTAATTAATCAATTAAGGTTAATTAATTAAATAAAATTATTTATTTAATTAATTTTGGGAATTTGATTAGATGATTTGGGGAATGAATTTAGAAGAAAATAGATGATTAATTAAAGATTAAAAAACCATTAATTAATAGATGAAAATTAGTGTTTTTAATGTCAAGTCGCAAGTCTATCCATTTTAGGGTTTCTACATTTTCCCCTCTTTGATGAAATGTGGCTTGTCGCAGTGTGTCAAAGATTCTCTGTTTTGATCCTACCCTAGCTTGCCCCGACGATAGCAGGTGTATTTATTCCCCCTCAACAAATTTGAATGAAAAGTCGTGGCATGAGTGTTAATTTGTTGAAACTGCAAATTGATAATATGGGTATATGACTGATCTTGAAAAAGCTTCATTATGCCCCTGATATTGAGTGTTGAAGTTTTTGGGGGTCCAGGAAGATAAATTTGAGGTCCTGGAGGAATTAGGGTTTTTTCAAGACCTTTATAAATAGCTAGGTGGGCCATTAATTTTTCACTTTGCACTCTTCGAGCTCTGGACCTTTGGTAAGTTTGTCTCCTATTTTCTTTGCTTTTTTCTGAGTTCTTTGAGCTATGGCGGGCATTCTTGGGGTCGTGCATGTGTCAGATCGAGTCCATAATTTTCATCATCCAGCTGGCGCAGGACATCCAGTGAGTGACCCTGTCCTCCTTGTCATTAATGCTCCTATTTATTGCTTTTTAAAAAAATTTCTTTTTTGGAATTTTGCACTTGATACCGCAATAGGCTGCAGTTTTGCCGCAATTGCGGGTTCTGTGCCGCAATTTCCAAATGCATACCGCATTCAATAAGTGTGCCAAAATAGCCTATTTTATTACCATAATTTTTGGGTAATTGCCACAATTAATGTCTGAATGCCACAAAGTGCATAAAAGTGCCACAATTGTTTGTGGAATGCCGCAATTGACCTATTTGTAATCTTTAGTATGCATTAATGACTTGACGATACTTTGCCTTTGACATGTTTTGCAGTTTGCTGGGACTATCATGCATTTCTAGGAGTCGATACCCTCAGGTTTGATTTTGCGCTTTCAGATTACTGAGGTTGAGAGAGATATTTTGAGGCAATTAGGCCTTTACTGGGTGTGTTATATGCCCGAGATCACGACCAATAGGGGTCTAATCTCAGCCTTGTTAGAGAGATAGCACTCTGAGACATGTACTTTTAGTTTACCGACTGGTGAGTGCACAATCACTCTGGAGGATGTGTATCACATCCTGCAGATTCCTATCCAGGGTGCCCTTGTTGAGTACGACCGAGACGCTAGTGTGACTGCTTTGTCTGAGCTTTTCGGTCTGCCCCAGGATCATCTTGGGATGTCTGATCCCTATGATATCCCATGGTCTAGGTTTGGGATGGGTTTAGATAGGCTGTCTACTTTGTGAGGCAGTTTGATTTATGGGATCTTCTATCCCGATCGTCGCTAGCACAGATTCTCTATCAGGTTTGGTGCTTGTCTCCGGGGTATGGTTCAAGATCATACTGTATATGCCTGGGGTCTATGCATGTTGGCCCACATGTATTTCCATATGTTCTATGATGCTTACCTTGGAGGTAAGTCTCTAGGTTGCGGTATGATTTTGCTTCAGATATGGGCTTGGGAGCATATCGCAGTATGCATTCCCATAGGTGCCCGAGATCTTCCTATTGGGAGACTACATGTATTTATGTATGACTGTGCCATCATTCAGTCTCATATGGGACACTTGATTTTTTGGTGGAAATAGCTTGATATGATGTCATACTTTATTTGGAGGCCTTACAGGGAGTGTCCTATTTGGGATGGACAAGATGCATAATTACCTTTCTGTCGACAGCGGAGGTTCTTGATCGGTCGTGTCAGTAGGCATGTGCATATGATAAACTTCCACAACACCAATAGGGTGTTGCAGAAGTTTGGGGAGAGGCAGGATGTGACTGATTTGTATGCCTACTTTGCTCAAAGATCGAGAGATGCTACTCTTTGGTATGTAGTCGTTCCTATTGATGCAGTTGTTATTGAGTTCCAGGGTCTCATGCGTGTTGCATGGACCTGGCGGTCAGCCACTGTTGATGTCAGTATGTGTTAGCTTTGCCCCTGCCTGATGTACTTTTCTTTTCGTATTTGTCTTAGTGTAGTTATTTTCTAATTTGTTAGATGTAGCTACTTTGATTAGTCTTTTTTTATTATCTTCTATATGTTATTGATGTTTGAACTTGGTCTCTTTGCAGGCACTACTCCACAGTACAATGCATGGTGGCAGGATACTCGTCCAAAGCCACTAACTGATGTGTCATGCCCTGTTGTTGGTAGAATGTTGAGGAGGCCACATTAGAGGTAGGGTCAAGGGAGGGATGGTGGTGGTAGGGATGGAGGTGGCAGGGATGGAGGGAGGGTTGGTGGTGGTAGGGATGGGGGCCGTGATGGTGGCCGATATGGAGGATGAGGGAGAGATGGTGGACGTGATGGTGGGCAGGGGAGGGATGGTGGTTGGGGGGGTGGTGATGATGGAGATGATCCTGGTCCTGGGGATTCTGGTGGTGGGGTGTGGACGAGGGGAGGAGGTAGTAGGCGGGTCAGAATGAGTGTTGTCCTTGAGGATGAGGAGGCTATGGAGGAGGAGGCACCACAGTTGCTTCATAGAGTGTGTCCTCGCACTGCTACTATGTAGGCTCTGAGAGCAGAGGATTAGATATCTACAGTTGATGTTGATATACCGGATGTGGAGATCGAGGAGGTGGATGTTGAGGGTTATGTATCTAGTGCTTCAACTGATAGCAGCAGTACTAGGGAGAGTGAGAGAAATGACTCATGTATTGTGAGGGGGAGAGGAGATGAGGGATTAGGGGATAGGGTGGAGGAGGGAGATATGGATGTGGATATGGAAGGGATGGATATAGATTCTTATGATATTGAGAGACTCACTCAACAGGTGTCTGATCTACAGGCTAGACTTACTTCTTCTGATGCTCATGCCACTTCTTTAGAGAGTAGGGTTGCAATAGCTGAGGCCAGGGCAACTGCGACAGAGGATAGAGAGTGTCAGGATCGTTCTAAGGTGCAGTCCTTTATTGACAGTGTACAAGATTCTTCTCATCGGGATGTACTGGACCGATTCTGGAGATCAGGTCATGAGGCCCAGAGAGAGATCAATTACTGGTGGCATCACTATGAGGGCGTTCTTCCTTCATCTCATAGGGTTCCCAACTATACTACTTCTTAGAGATCAAGTAGGACTTAATTAGAGGTCCCAGAGTAGTGGTGTTGGTGCTCCTAGTTGATCAAAGAGACCTGCATCTAATATGCCACTCCTTCATCCACCTGACGGTGATGGTGGGGTAGCTCCTATTGACATTGTAGACCTTACATTTTGTATCATGTTTCATTTTTCTAGTGATGTTCCATTGATATACTCTGAGACTTATCGATGATTTGTATCTCGACACACTGATATTTATTGATATATATACTGATCACCTTCTTATGTTCAGACTTGCGACCGTTCATTATACTCATATATTGAGACTTATATGAGATGCAGCTAGTGATCTTATATGATGTGCATTGATTTACTTCCTATATGTAGGGTTCTACATGCTTTGTGCTTTAAATGATGAAATGTCTCTGCAATGTGATTCTATTATGTAGACTCTTAGATGGATGATTTACTTTTCCTATGATACTGACATGTTTATGTAGGATGGTGTTTAATGAAATACATGTTTATATGAGATTTTTATGGATGCATTTGATTATGATTACCATGTATGCAGATGCTTGTATTTTTTATTTTTTAATTGTTTTTGATAAACTTTTAATGGAATGAATGCAATCTAATATGCACAAAATATCAGAGTAATACATGTGTTAGTTAGAAGGAAGTTAGTTTGGAATGTTCTCTGGGATCGATTGACATATATGAATTGATAGAATGGATGGTTGATGATTGATAGATATGAATTGATTGAATGGATGAGTGACCCAAGTCGCTGCCATGTTTCCAATTTTTGTCATCATTACATCTTTTTATGAAATTTCGTAGAGTGTCCAATGCATCCAGAGTCCATTTGGATACCGATATGACCTCTTGGTAACTGGAAGGAGTAGAGAGATTGAATAGAAAGAGAACTTAGTGAACCCAGATATTGACCATCTGGATACAACTATGTTCCCTTTTTTGAAAAGAAAGAGAGCCAAAAGCACCCAGATATTGACCATCTGGATACCGCTTTGCTCGCTGACCATCCAAAAAAAGATAAAACCAAGATAGAATTCCAACGCACCCAGATCTTAGAGCATCTGGATACTGCCATGAACTCTTGATTTTGAAAAGAAAGACAAAAAACCAAGATATAATTCCAATGCCAGATCTCAGACCATCTGGATACCATTATGAACTCCTGATTTTGAACAAGCACATAATAGAGAAGGAATGTCCAATTCTTTCCCAGGGTTAAGCTCAAATCGTGGAATTGCGTGGATGCTAGATAAGTGACAATGGCTACCGCATTTATCCTTAATTATCATGGCCCTAGAATTGAAGTGAACATTCCATAGACAACAATCAAAGAAAATAAGTTATGATCTATCATGGCTAATCTCCTCACTTGGTGGATCCTGGAGTAGCATAAGAATATAACTGTGAAATATAGACTGACATATGACCGATGAATGACCTAGTCAACATTTTGATTTCTCCTTGATTCAGTTTATTTCTCCTGATTGGCTTGACTCTCTTGATAGGATTGATAGGCTTGACTCTCTTGATAGGATTGATAGGCTTGATTTCCTTGATTGTGTCTAGTTTTAGTAATAGATGACTCATATAAGACTGATCTGTCTATTTTTAAGCGTATCCATCACTGTGTAAGATGATTGATTGATTGGATCAATTTGATTGATTGATTGTGATCATTTTTGGTGGCTGATAAAGCTGTGTCAGATGGGCCCAATGATGATTCACAAAGCTCATGGTTTTTACATTTGATAGATTGTCTTGGTCGCTAGTTTTCTTGTTGATAGATTTGATAGATTGATAAAGATGTGTCATATGGGCCCAATGCCAATTCGCAAAGCTCATGGTTTTGACATTAATTGACTTGGCATGATCGCCCTTTGCTTTGTTGATAACCAAGTTGGTTTTATTGCTTTGGATTTTGCAATTTTTTGATTGTTTTTTATGAAAATTGATTTTCTCAGGACTTTTGATATTTTTAGGATTTTTTTATGAGTTATTTTTTATTTTTTAGGGATTTTTTAGGACATTTAGAATTTCCCCTAGTCTGGTGGACCATTACTAACCATGTATAAGTGTTGGTTCTTAGAGGGGATTGTACTTCTGATAAGCTTGGGTAGTTAGTCTTGCATTCAAATTGTGCTCAAGCTTTTGATTTTGGAATTCATTGATGGTGAAGCTGGATTTGAACACTTGGCACTTGTTTGCCAGGTTTTCACCAAGGTACCTACTCAATAGCGCCTATTTTCTAGGTTCCCACTGAGAGAGCGATTTTGTTTCTCTTTACTTTTTTGCTTTTTTGGTTTTTATGTTGTCACCAAGGCGCCTGTTTGCCAGATTTTCACCAAGGTAACATTTTTTATTTTGTGATTTTTTTGTTGTCGCCAAGGTGCATGTTTTCCAGGTTTTCACCAAGGTAACATTTTGTATTTTTTGATTTTTTAAGGTATTTTCTGGATATGTAGATAGTTTCCTTAACCATTGAGACCTTAAGCATAGAAAATCTTGAGGTGCATGTTGTTTATGTACCCGGGGATCTATTCTCCTTCTGGTGTTGCCAATTGGTATGCCCCACTCTGGGTAGAATTGACAATGACATATGGTCCTAGCCAGTTAGGCTCAAACTTTCCTAGTTTCACTCGCTTTGCTTGGTTCTTTTGATTTCCCATGAGGAAGAGATCTCCTACCTCAAATGTTCGTGGCCTCACCTTCTTATGATAGTTCCTTCTAATATTATTCTGATAGCCTTGTAAGTGGTTGAATGCATTTTGTCTTCTTTTGTCTAATAGTTCCAGTTCACTGAGCCTTGCTACTTTGTAGTCTTCATATGAAATTAGGTTCTTCAATGATATCCTTAGGGATGGGATTTCCACTTTGAAGGGTAGGACCGTCTCTGATCCATATACTAGGGAGAAAGGAGTGGCTCCTGTAGGTGTTCTCATGCTAGTTCTATATGCCCTTAATGTGGGACTAAGCTATAAATGTCAGTCTCACCCTGATTCATTCACTATTTTATTCAAGATTTTCAAAATGGTCTTGTTTGTTGCTTCATCCTGGCCATTCCCTTGAAGATGATAGAATGAAGAGAACCCTTGTTTGATTTGGAACTATTCACAGAGATCTTCAACATATTTTTTTTGGAAAGGTGTACCATGATCTGTCAAGATGGTTTGAGGAATTCCATATCGACGGATGATATGGTTGAGTATGAACATTGAGATCTTCTTTCCAGTTATGTAGGTGAGGGGAATTGCTTCTAGCCATTTAGTGAAGTACTCTATTGCTGCTATGATGTATTTATGTCCATTAGTTGAAGAAGGTGTAATCTTGCCAACTAGGTCGAATCCCCACATAGAAAATGGTAATGGTGAAGTGCTAGGATTTAGTTCTTGGGCTGGTGCATGGATGAGATCTCCATGAATCTGACATTGCCTACACCTTTGTACATACTTGTTTGCATCTGTCTCTACTATAGGCCAGTAGTATCCCATGCAGATGATCTTTTTAGCTAAGCTGTTGCCACCTCCATGGGTTCCACAAATTCCTTCATGTACCTCGTACATAGCTCTCTGGGATTCCGTAGAAGTGAGACATCGTAATAGAATTCTGTCTAGACTTCATCTATATAGAGTAGTTGCAAGAATGATGTACTTAGAGGCTTGGTGGATGAGGGACTTTTTCTGGTTCCTAGACAAGTCAGAGGTAAGACACTAGTTTGGGGGTAATTATACATGTCATGGTACCATGGGGTTTCAGGACCAACAAGGACACATGTTGATTCTGTGATTGGTGCTTGATGTGATGGCATCATGAGCTGCTCCACTAGAAACTGGAATTTGGTTTCATTTCCTGATATGTCGATCAGTGATGCTATGGTAGCCATCGCATTTGCAACTTTGTTTTGAGCCCTCAGTATTTTCTTGAAAAAGATGTATTGGAACTTAGTGCGCAACTTGTCCATATGTTCTTTGTATGGTATTAGATTCTCATCTTTTGTCATATAGTCATTGTTGACTTGGCTAATGACCAACTATGAATCTTCGTAGACCTTAAGGTTCTTGATTCTCCATTGAATTATTGTCTTTACTCTGATGACTAATGCTTTGTATTCGATTATGTTGTTTGTGCATGAGAAGTTGATTCTAAAAGATTTTGGAATTGCATCATTGTTTGGAGTGATGAGTACTATACCTACTCCTGCACCATGGTTCGTGCATGACCCATCAAAGTATAGTTGTTGTGTCTCAATTGTCGGTCATAGTGTAAGTATAGACTCATCTGGAAAGTCAGATATGATAGGTTGATGATCCTAAATAGGTGCCTCTGCCTGTTGATCTGCAATCACTTTCCCTTTGATGGCTTTTCTGTCTATGTATTCAATGTCAAACTTTCTTAAGATCATTACCCAGTTTGCAAGCCATCCAGTGAGTGCTGCTTTGCTTAGGAGATACTTTAAAGGATCAATATGTGCTATCAACTTTATTTGGTGACTCAACATGTAATGCCTCAACTTCTGGGAAGTGAAGACAACTATGAGGTATGATTTTTCAATTGGCGTATAGTTGAGCTCATAGCCTACCAATGTTGTACTTAGATAGTAGATAGCTCTTTCCTTTCCTGTGTCATCATGTTGTGCTAAGAGTATGCCTAATGCAGATTTGGTAGCCGAGATATATAGAAGCAATGGCCTACCTTGGACTTGTGGCACTAATATGGGAGACTTGAGTAGATAATCCTTGAATATTTGGAATGCTTGTTCGCATTGTTTTGTCCATATGAATTTGATGTCCTTATGTAGTAGATGTTGGAATGGGTGGAACTTGTCTGCCTACTGGGCTATGAAGCACCTGATGGATTGGAGCCTACCTTGTAACCCCTTAGTTGTCTTAGGTTGGTCGGTGGTGGCATGTCCAATATTGCTTTGACTTTCTCTGGGTCTACGTCAATGCCTCTATGTGACACTATGAACCCCAATAGCTTCCCTGTTGTGACCCCAAATGCATATTTCTTTGGGTTTAAACATACCTTTTATTCCTCCATTCTATCAAAGATGGGTCCCAATACTTTTAGATGATCCTTTCTAAACATTGACTTGGCAAGTATGTCGTCAATATAGTCCTCCATTGTCTTGTGGATGAGATCATGAAAGATGGTTGTCATGGCCCTTTGATATGTTGCTCCAACATTTTTTAGACCAAATGGTATGATGTTCCAATAGTAGGTGCCCCATGCACATGTAAAAGTTGTTTTGTGTTGGTCCTTTGGCACGATCCTTATCTGATTATACCCTAAAAAACCATCCATGAGTGATAGCATCTGATGTCCTGCTGTTAGATCTACTATCATATTGATGTTAGGAAAATGAAAGTCGTCCTTAGGAAAAGCTTTGTTAAGATTTCTAAATTTTGTACAAATTCAAATCTGACCACTGTGCTTGGTAACTGGTACCAGATTAGATATCCAATCTGTGTATGGGATCGGTCTTATGAGCTTAACATCTAGGAGATTTTTTAATTATGCCTTGACTAGAAATGCAACATGGGGATGCATCTTTCTCAACTTCTGTTTGACGGTTTTGGCATTGGGTAGCAATGGGAGATGATGTAGCACAAGCTCTGGATCTAATCCTAACATGTCTGAGTAGGACCGTGCAAAATTGATCTTCCTTTCCTTGAAGAAACTGATAAACTATTCTCTCTCCTTGGGGGTGAGTGATTTTTCTAAGTAGATGTTCTTTGGGTTCTTGTCATCACCCAAGTTGACTTCTTCCATTTCTTCTGCTAATAATGCCAACTTTTCCTTTGTCAAGGGGAGGAGTTTGTGCTTTCCATCTTCTAGCGCCTCAGTGAGGTTTTCACTAGAAGATACGTCTTGTTTTATCTTTTTATCATTTTTTGTGCCAGAAGCGCCTTTCAATTTTCACTTACAGACGATTATTTTTTCTTTTTCATTTGTTTTTGATGACTGGAAAGAGGAGATTTGTCCCCAAAGTATGCTGATCTGTCAAGGTCGATAGAGGAACCTGCTTTATGGTCTCCTTATGACATTCCCTCTCTAAGTCCCATGAAGTCTGTGATAGCCTCATCATTCTTGAAGGTATCCATATCAGACGATCCTTGTTGATCCCACTCTATCAGTTCTGGGTGTACAAGACATAGGCCCTCATGGTGGGTTGACTCTTTTTGGTTGAATGGGACTACGGAGATGGTTCCAACAAACCCAGACTATGATGTGGATGTACCACCTAATGAATTGCTATCGATATGTTTATCGATGCATGGTTGATTGTATATGTTTAATTGGTCAAACAGATCGTCAAGGTGTATGGTGGTGGCTGACTGAGGGGAATATTTTGGGATTGATGGCTCAGAGTCATGAATGGATCTCCACTCGTACTCATGGGAGTCAGTTTTGCTAGAATGCTCATCGGATGTCTCACTTCCCTTGTTGTCATGGATTGCTTGGTTCAGGGTCAATTGGGATTGAGAGGTTCCCACTTTGGCTGGCAACAACTGTTGAATCATGTTGCTGATTAAGATGTGTTCTGGGTTTTGCCCCCGGTGTAACCCTGCTATTTGTTCTTGATCAACGAGTATGTATCAGGTGATAAGACTGGTTCTTTGGTGCTCATAGCCTAACCCTCTCTTATTTCTCTGGGTTGGCGGGAGAGACAATTCAATTAAACCTTGTTGTCTTTCCCCCAGACCAGTTGTACCATCATACCCAAACCTTTGCAGCATTGTATAACCAAATCTATAGGTTGATATGGGTAGGGGTTGTTGAAGTATCTCTTATGGATCTTGATACAACCACGTATTGATATTTGGATCAAATGGGTTTACCTTTGCAATGTTTCCCCATCTGAGAAAGGTTGTGGGTGGACAACTCAATAGGATAGGTTCTGGGGTTTCTATTGTAATAGTTGGTTGTGGCATGCCATATGTTCTTGGGCTTTGAGGCATGTTTGTGATAGTGAAAGCTTCCTCATAGCTATATTCACCACATCCCTTATCAGTAATAAATATTTTTCCCTCTTTTCTTATGATATCTTTGGGAATTGAATTCGATGCGAATGGGATACTTGCCTCTTGGTTCAAGGGAACCTAATTGTCAGTACTAGTTTGAACCGCATTACAGTATTGGAATGGATTTGGATCTCCCTCAATAATGATTTCTTCCCCCTGGTGTGGGAACTTGATGCACTAATGATATGTGGAGGGTACAACTTGCATCTCATGTATCCATGGTCTCCCTAGTAACATGTTGTATCCCAACTCTAGGTCTAGGATCTGGAAGGGAGTTTTCTTGACAACTGGACCAATCTGGATAGGTAGAATGATAATACCTTTGGAGGATCTTTGCTCTTCATCATAGGATCTAATGTTGATCCTTCTTGTGACATCAATACTAGATTCTAAGTAGCCTAATTTCTTGATTAACTTTAAAGTACAAATGTTTAATCCATCCCCACCATCAACAAGGACTCTACGGATTGTGCTTTTGTGGACTTGGACAAGCAAGTGCAAGGGATCATTATGCAAGGGTTTGTGCGGTGGCATGTCACAGTCTGTGAAGGTTGCATGTTTGTTGGGAGTTATGTGGTTAATCATCTTTTGGAAGCTCTCAATGGTTATGTCCCTTGTGACAACTTCTTTCTGAAGGGCTTGGTCAAGTGCTTATTTATGCTGCGGCGATATGTGCAAGAGGTCAAACATGGAGATTTGGGTAGGCGTGCACTTTAGCTGATCCACTAGGATTTTTTGTGGATCTTAGGTTCCTTGAGGGTTGACTGGTGTAGCAGATGAGGAAGGTGCTCCTTGAAAGACAATTCTTGTATGATGTGTGGTTACAACACATTTGTTACCTTGGTCCCTAATAGTGATGGTAGCCATATGGCTATCTGAAGGATTTAGGCAACTGATAGTGTTATCATAGTTGGCATAAGTGTAGTTGACCTATTTTGACTGTCCACCAGACCCATAGGTTTTCCCTTCATTGTGATCATGGAATGTGTCATTGAATATCGTATGATCCATTGTTCCTTTTGTTTGGGTGTTGGTTACGTCGATGACCCCTATGTCAATCAGATCTTGGATAGCGTGTTTCAATCGATAACAGTTAGGTGCCTTGTGTCCCTTCACTTGATGAAACTCGCAAAAGTCATTATCATTGTACTACTTTGGTTTGATTACACCGTGTTCATATTCCCTGATTTCTGGGAGAGTGATATTGTTGGATTATATCAGCTTTCTTAAGGATGATTCTATCGACTCTCCTAATGGTGTGAAATCTCACTTTGGGAACTGAAACCATGGTTGGTAATGAGCATGTGGTTGACTGTTTGACACAGTGGCTACTTGGACAAGGGGTGGTTGAGTTTGAGTGTATGCTTTTGGAGTGGGCACTGTGGGTTGTTGGTTAGCCGTAGGCGTGCCTTGCAGTGACACTTTGGATTGGGCGTAGTTGACCGTTTTCACATCAACAACACCATCATTGGTGAAATTTTTGTTTTTATTCCACCACTTAGCTTTTTTTTTTGCAGTCTTGTTTGTATTCATTTGGTTAGGATCTGCAAGGACACCTCATTTGACCAAGTTCTGCTCACAATGAACTTCTCGTTCAATGAGTTGTTTAAAGTTTGGAGCTAACTGCAATTCTGTTGTGAATGACATGTCTAGAATTAGATTGTTAATGAACATGAATATTAGGTCTTGCTCAGGTACATCATATGTGATTCTATTTGTAGTATTCCTCCATCTTTGTAGGAATTTTACAAAAGACTTTCCATCTTTTTGTTTGATATCACAAAGGTCCTTGATGGTGACCTTGCGCTC
Organism: Thuja plicata; assembly: GCA_018584345.1. NCBI lineage: Eukaryota > Viridiplantae > Streptophyta > Pinopsida > Cupressales > Cupressaceae > Thuja > Thuja plicata. The sequence goes on along the minus strand of MU225576.1, from coordinate 2,041,333 downwards.
GATGTTATGATGGAAGTGAGTGATGAACTTTTCAGCCAATTCACCCCGAGATAGAATGCCATGAGGTAAATGTGAGAACCATTCCATTGCTGGTCCAGCTAACCTTTGTGGGAATAGTTGTATTAAGTATGTCTCATCATGTGCGACTTGGACGCAACTAGCAAAGAATTCTTGAATATGCTCAATAAGGTTGGTATTACCCCTATATTTGTCAAATTTTGGTACCGAGAAGTGAGTTGGGAATGGAGACATGTGAAGAGAGTGATCAAAGGGGTATGGGTATAAGTCCTCTATGGTGTAGGATTTAGTTTTCCCTTGATTTTGCATATCCATCATTTGGGTTTGAAGGTTTTGCAGTTGTTGGATCAGCATGTCTATTTGAGACTGAGGATGATTTGTGACATTGAACGTCTATGTTGTAGTAGGTATGAGGCTGTGCCTCTGCGTCCCTTGATTAGGAACATAGGACCTCATCCTTGGGACTTGATATTGATTTCCCAACACATGCTTTTGATATGGGGGCACATGGCTGGCCCAAGGTTGATTATGTTGTATTTGTTGTTGGGGTTGGGGTAAGTGTTGCTGCTGAAGCTAGGATTGTTGTTGCTGGGGTTGGGGATGTTGTTGCTGCTAAAGCTGGTATTGCTTCTGTTGGGGTTGGGGTTGTTGTTGCTGCTAAATCTGGGATTGCTGCTACTGGGGTTGAGGTTGTTGGTGGATGAGCAAAGGTGTAGCCTTGGGTGGGCATTGACTGAAAGTCAGACGTACAGAGATGGATCCGTGTGGGAATGATGTGTTGACCCCAATGCTAGTAGGGATTGACTATAGTAGCGACATGGTTGTAAAAAGGTTGTTGCTTGTTGGTGGGATTGAGGTCATAGCATGAGAGCTTTATTGGCCAAGCCATAAGGTTGAGGGTTGAGGCATACTAGTGATCATGGGTGCACTTAGTTGGGAGCCTGTCATGCTTTACGTGGAAGACACGCTTTCTTGGTTTGCAGAATTGATTTGATTGGACACATTCTATGCTGTTGTCACTGTTGTCAAGGATGGGAAGATTTGAGATACCATAGGTTATGTTTGAGAGGGTCGAGTAGTGTTTTGACCCACAAGAGGGTTTTTGGGCCATATGGTTGACACATTGAATTCAGTGGGGAGTTTGACTCCCTTATTTATCAACATGGCTAAGAAATTTTTGGGGTTCCTCTCTACAACATTTTCAAGCACTTGCACAAAATATGTGTCTTTCTGTATATCTTCAAGCTCCTCTTTTGTGACATTTTGGAACAAAGCTGACCCACAGGGATTCTCAATGAATAGAGCAAGACTGGTATTTGTGAAAGGATCATCCTCTCACTCTATTTCCCAAGCAAGGAATCTCTTGATATAAGATTCATCAGGTTGAGCTTTAGCCTTCAACCTTGTGTAAGGCCCTCCATGAGGTGTTTCAGACATAGTTTGGTCCAAATTTTGTGACTAAAACAAGTGATATAAAGAAAACAGAAAAGGATAACCTTTCTAGGAAAGTCTGAGTTATGTTTGGACAAGGGTAATTCTAAGGACAGCTGTTGATTTATCTTGATCTCAAAGTTTTGATGATGTAAGAATAAGATATGTCGACCTTTGCTTTGGACAAAGTCACTGATATAGATAATGATGATGTTTGAGATAATGGGATCAAGATATTTTGAGTCTGAACTTTCAAACTAACAATGCTTGGACAATAATCGTGTTTTCAAAGAGTGGACGATCTTTAATGTTTAGAGATTCACACAATGTTCTTCACATTTTTATGTGATAGGCACTAGTATTTGACACAAAATGGAGAGTGTTTTCAAGGTTTTAGGTCATAATAGGTGTTAAAAAGTCTCTAGTCAATTGCGATAAAACTCCATCGATTGCGGTAAAGTGATTGGTCGATTGTCATAATCTATCACCAATTGCAGTAATAAACATGTCAATTGCGGCAATAAAAAGGACGATCGCGACAAATTTCTGTCAATTGCGGGCAATTGCAGAAAAGTGGAAACAGTCTCAAAAAGACTAAAAAATAGGCCTCATTGTCTGACAATTTTGATTTTTTGGAACAAGGCTTCTAATTCAAAAGACAATTGATGTTGAAAACCCTAGACTTTAACATGTTTGACTCATTTTGACAGTTTTGATGTTTGTTTTGCATTTTGAAAACTAATCAAAAAACAAGCACAATAGACAATGTATTTTGAAGAATGAAGACTGACATGTGTATGTTCTACAAATTTTTCAAGTTGCAATGTTATCACGAAGTCTCAACAATGAATAGTCAGATTAATCTAAGTCAATGGCTTCAAAATATAATATTATAGGCCCAATGCTTGAATGTTCATTAGCTCACACAACAATAGTCACTTTCTAGGACACAAAGGTCCACGACGTAGGCGCCCATGTTTTTGTCATTGTCAGATATTGTTGCCGTATAATGAAGATCTCTTTCACTACACAAATATCTTGGAACACATATGTTGGGAATCTTGGGGGGAAATCCTACAACCCCTTGCACTATAATAAGGTATTTGTTCGGAGGTAAACCAGGCTGGCCTCTAATTAATAGGTTCTAGTAGGGTCTGTGGTGTCTATCCAATTGGTTTGTACGTGTGTGACTCACTTAAGAGCCTAGTTGACCACGTTGGCTCCTTAGGGATATTCGCCTGATCCAGACTATCATTAACACACCTCGCCTGAGCTTGGCTAGATATAAAATAGAACTTTGGTTCGTGTCTTGTTTATATACCGATCAGAAGGATATACTGGTTTAAGGTCATTCTCTAAGGAAGAAGCGCATTCCCTGGACAAGCCTTTCTAGAAAGTATAAAGGTGTTTAATCTAATAGATTGTGCAAGTGCACCAAAAAATCAAGATACAAGGTTCATCGCTTAAACCTCAAAGTTAAAATGTGAACTAAGCTAAACCACCATACAAGCACAAGTGTTCAGTTTTAAGCCCAAAAGTAGGTCTTGATTGCTTGTTCAGTTTTAATGCCCAAATTTAATTGTTCATTTTCCTTGTTCAATTATTAACCTCCACATCAATTTTAAAGCACTAAAGTGTAAATGTGAGGTTCAAGATGATTGCATGCGATTTTCCTTTTAAGCACCAAATTGAAAAGTGAGTTGATTTTAGGTTTGCTTTGTTAAGACAAGTTAGTACCCCAAAAAATAATTGCAAATGAGAGTATGTACAACTTTGAAACAAAGAAATGATTGACACTCACAAAAAATTACCCTTCCCTATTCTCGGTGATTTGTCCAGTACTGCACAGAAAACCAGAAAATGTCAGATTTAAAAACAGATAGATAGAGGATTTGGATCTAATCAACAATATTTCTAGCGATTGCGGTAAAGCACTGGAAATTACGGCAAAGAAAAATTAGTTGTGGAGAGATTTTGGAAATTGCAGTGAAGAACTTATGATTATGGTAAAGAAAAACCAATTGCAGCACAGATCGGACAATTGTGGCAATTTGGGAGTGATTGCAGTAAAATGATGACGATTGCGGCACTAGTCGGACGATTGTGGCACCGAGCAAGAAAACAAAATTGTGAATAAAGAGAAAAATTTTGTGAAAACATTTCAACAATTGTGGTAATGAACCAGAAAATTGTGGCAAAATCCCGTCAATTGTGGTAAAGCACCAACGATTGCAAAATTACACAGATATCAAGAAAAAACATAGAAAAGAATTCTAAAATTATACGACCATGGCTAAAAAGATCTGTCTATTATCGGCAAGGGATATTCAAGTTGTTTGATTCACGTCAAGTTCACCAAAATGTATGCAATGGGGATCAAATTCATGCAACACTCAACAAAGAGGGTTAGTAGCACCGATTTGCAATGGGGGAAATCGAATAGAAATAGCTACTAAAAAAAAAATTGTGAATCAATAAAATGTACAAGCAAATAAGAGAAAACAAATGAATGCAAACCCAATCGCTTGAAGCTTCTATAGTCTCTCTCCACTCCTTCCAAAATGTTGTTTTGATGCTCAGTATTGGTGTGGGCAGCGTCTATGAATTGGGAGCATCAAAAATTTGATAGTTGAATATGTGTGTGAGATCGCAAGATGACTTGAATGCTAGAATCAATCTGAAAAAGTAATGGCACATGTGAGCTTGAAATCCTAGATCCTTCAAATGGTTATGAAGGGTTTTTTATATAGGAATTAAGAATGAGATGAACGGTCGAGATCAATCCCAGAGATAGGGAGATGAATGGTTGAGATCAAAATGAATTGGAGAAGCCATCAATAAACTCCACCTCTTCAACTGGGAGAGAGGAGATAGAGTTTGGTTAACTGAAGAATTGATTTTGAGTTACCTTTTAGAACTGAAGAGGTGGGTGGAGTTACCCATGTGAACTAGAGAGATGGGTGGAGTAATCCATGTAATTTGATTGGAAGTTATCTCTTTGAAGATAAAGGAATATTTAATTCATTTTTAAAATAAAAGTTTTCAACATGTGAGATAATTGAATTCTTTTTTATTTAGAATTGCTTTATTGAATGCAATTAAATTAATTTAATTGGAAGAATTTAATTAGTAAGTTTAAATCTTTCAATCTAAACTATAGGAAATTGAATTTAATTAATTAATTAGTGGTAATTAATCAATTAAGGTTAATTAATTAAATAAAATTAATTATTTAATTAATTTTTGGAATTTGATTAGATGATTTAGGGAATGAATTTAGAAGAAAATAGATGATTAATTAATGATTAAAAAACCATTAATTAATAGATGAAAATTAGTGCTTTTAATGTCAAGTCGCAAGTCTATTCATTTTAGGGTGTCTCACATACATACATGCGTAGAAGTAGCAAGGACAAAGTAATTTCAATGAGAGAAACCTCATCAATCAATGTCTTTGACTACTTCTTTATCATTATATTAGGGATAACCAACTTCAATTGTATTTCATAATGTCTCATTTGAAGCAGCTGGCTAGTTGAAAATAGAGCAAGTATACAAACACACCAATTTATTCCCAAAACATCATAAAACTAAAATTAATCACTACGTCACACAAATTTATAGATTATACTATATACCATGTATTATGTATAAAGTATCATTATAGGTTCATCATCATATGTTTAAGTATAAAAGGTCCCAATAAAGTCTTATAAAATAACATAAAACTAACCCAAGGCACTTCAAAAGAAATAAATTTTCAAGCTCATCACTAGCTTTTCATGGTAACGGGTTTTTGGAAAATAGAAAAGGAGATTTCCTTAAAGAAAACCTAAGCCAAGGAAGTAATGCACCAATGCAAAATTTTTGCAACACTTTAAACATTCTTATAAGTATTTAAAGAAACTTTTTTGGTGTACCATCATAAATTTTAAGAACCTTATTGATGTTTACAAATTCATGACTATTTAGCATCCAAATTAGTGTGTTTTCACCTTGACATGCATAATAGGACTTCATATGGCACTTAATAGACACATAAATTCAAATATGGGTGAACTATGTTATTTCAATTTCATCAAAACTCAATGTGAGCCCTTATTTCTAGGCATGCTCCTTTATTATTTCACTTATTTAGCCTACATGGGCATGAGCCCTAAATTACCATTTTTTGCCTTTTTACTTCTTCCCAACCTCAAAGTTAGATGTGCTTCATAATTCAACATCCATTAGTTATCCAGGGCCCATGGTGTAAATTTGTGCCCTGATTGGTGGGTATACAATGACCCAGGCATTTTATACCCAGGTATACAATGCCCTATGTGTTCTATACCTTGGGTTTGGGATAAGATTTGAATCGGGGGCCTATCTAGGTAATTTAGTGGGGTATCTAGATTTGTGGTTGGCCCTCCTGAGTTTTAACCCTCAAAATGTTGTGATAGGTATATAAGAGTCTTATCTCTCCTTATTTAAGGATAAAGTGTTGGAAATATTGTTGGAAAGCTACAATGGAAAAAATTGTTGTTTTGTAATTAATGTCAAACCTTAACTGGTGAAACTATTTCTATCTATTTGAGTACTATATCTATTGATTGATGAAGGAGATCTAACAAGAAGACCAAGTGGAATGGTTGAGTTATGAGAAATCACAAGGGTACTTGATCAGTTAGCACATTGGCAAAGTAATGAGTTGTTTGTCTTTCGATGACAATTTACTATGAATAGTCTGTGCTGAGAAAAGTCAGTAATGGCCAAGCGTTAGTAAATTGCCGAGGAAACTAGTGATGACCGAGCGAAAGAACACAGTGTTGGCCGAGCAATAGTATTTTGGTAATTGTTGAGATTTGAGATCTCTGCCCGACATAATTGATTTTATTGGGATATGTAAAGTTAATTAAGGATAAGCACTATTGATCCACACTATGTAAATGCAAGGGTAACCGTAATTAATGCATGGATCAAAGATTTAAGTAGTGATTGCATTGGAGAAGGAAATTAAAAGTAAAGATGGAAAGATCTGTTGGATCTGACCTAACAGAAGATCTATGATCTTGATTAAGCGGAAAAAGATCTACTTGACCTAGATGAAAGAGGTATAAGATAACCTCAGGAGGTTATTCATGATGCATGTAGAGTATGCAAGAGGATTGCATAGTTAATTGACTGATTGGCATGATCTAGCAGAGAAGGCTAAACAAAGAAGTAGAGAGCTACAAGAGTGATTGCTTGAAGGATTTCCAAGCATATTTGAAGATTGAAATGAGAATGAAGGCCACTTAGTGAATTAGCATTATAGTTGAATTGGATCTGGATTTTCAAAGTAAGTTGTATGTATCAGATCACACCTGCTGATTACTTTCTAACCATTGTATTAATCAAAATCCTTTAACCAGGTTGACCTAACAGTCATTGTATAAATAATTTAGCAAGGTGACATTCAGGTGGAATGTTCTAAGTCCTTTAACAAGGCCACTCCTGACAGGGTGATTAAATCCTTTAACCAGGTCACATTTAGTAGTGTGTTTTGTAACCTTTAACAGGGTTGGCTCCTAACAGAGCTCACTTCATAAGAGTGAAAAGTTGATAGCATGTTATTGGTGGTTTTTCCCATATTGGGTTTCCATGTTAAAATTCTGGTGTCAACTTGTGTGAATGTTTATGTTGAGTTTTACTGTTAAGTTTCTACAAGCTGATTACATCTTAATAGTACACTACATATGTATATTATTGTTTTATGTTATTATTGTCGAGAAGATCTGAGTTGTTCAAATTGGTATAAAGTTTTAATGGGCACATCTAGACCCGAGGATAACTGATTCACCCCCCTCTCAGTTATTCTAAAGTCATTCTAACAATTGGTATCAAAGCTTTGGTCTCGTGAAAATAGTTTGAAGGTACTTGGAGCAAAAGATCAAGATGTATAAGAAGGAGGTACCAAAGCTGAACAAAGATAACTTCCCTGCATGGCAAAGTTTGATGAAGTTGCATCTGGTTGGTATAGGTGATTTAGCTAAACACTATGTTGAAAATGCTTATGTAGCCCCCACTGCACTTGCCACAACTACACAATTAAGAGAAACGCAGGAGCACAATTAAGAGAAACACAGGAACACAATCAAGCAATGTTGGAGATTGCATCATCGCTGAACTATCATGAGTTTGAAGACAAAGAATTGTTCAACTGCAAAGAAAATGTGGGATACCCTAGAAACCATCTATGGAGGTGATACAAATGTTCTAAGAGCCAAATCTGAAATCTTAAGAGGCAAGTTTGATGAAATGAAAATGCACGAAGGAGAAAATATAGTTCAATATTATGGTAGGATAAAGGAAGTGGTAAATGCCATCATAGGAATTAAGGGAACCATTGATGATAACACCATTATGAGAAAGGTATTTGAAAGAATTGATCAAACTCAATTCTACACAACCCAAGAAGAACCTGTTAGCCAATAACCTGTTACAAGAGAAGAAAAATGGAGACAGAAGGAAAGTGCTCTCAAAATGTGAAAAATGCATAAGAGATAATAAAAAATTACAAGGCTCAACCTTATAAAAGGTGAGAAAGAAATCCTAAAGGGAAAAACTAGATTGCACATTATTAATTAATAATTAATTAATAATGTACCTAAGTGAAGCTTAAGTAACTAGAGTAATAGGAACTTATATAATCAAATCGATATGATTTAATTAATAAGCATAAAGTAATAATACTCTAACCACCCCCCTTAAGCTGAATGCAGGGAGAAAGCTAACCTAGCAAAACTATGAAAGCAAGAAATGGGTCCTGACAACAAGGCCTAATCAGGTACCCAGTACAAGGAAATCTCTGTAAACCGGAGACAAAGGAGAAAATCCAGTGGGAAAAAATCCTCTCCAAAAAGAGATATAAAAGCAAGCAAAGAAAAAAGGAATGACTTTAAGAGACTCTCTCAAAGCCATAAGTACAATGTGTGCTGCCAACCCCCCCCCATGAGAGAGGGTCGAGGCTCCAAAGCCCCCTGGAATGAAAGAACTCCTGGGTCAATGAAAAAACCACCAGGACTCCAATGCAAAGGAGTGAAAGGAAGTGGGCACTGAAGAGGGGACCTTGAAAGATGAGGTGTCACTGGAAGGCCGAGCTGATGCTCAAATGAGAAGACACGAGGATCCTGAAAGGGAATCCCCAATGTAAGTGGGATGACAGATGTGCTGACACTGTCATCAAAGAGGAGATGAATGTCCTCTGTAGAGTCATCAACAACTGCACTTGGTGGCTCGATGAATGGAGCTGGAGGGTCAAGCAGTGCTGAAGAAGAGTCCTGCTGAAGAGAAAAGTATGCTTCAGGATGTGGAGTGGCAGTCACAACACTGGTCTTGGGAACAACACAAAGGTTCAAGCGACCTAACTGCACCTCATGATGCTCTCTCAAAAGGGGAGAGCTGTGCTCTGACAATGGAGATGGTGGACCAAAGTGAGAGAAGGTGTAGAGATGGGTGGAATGATAAACTATCCCGGTAGCAATAATGCCTCTTGTCACACTATCCCTGATGAAGGCTGAATCTGCCATGAACTCAACTGTCTTCCTTGACCCACTATGAGTAATCTGATAAATCGAGAGAAGATTTGCAGATAGAGATGGAACATACACTACATCATTGAATGTGCCATCCTGAATGCTGACCGAACCTATCCCGCAGACTATCTATACAATGTTATTCCCCATGAGAATATGAGGAGTAGGAGAAGTCTCAAAAGAAGAGAACAAATCCTGAGAAGATGCCATATGGTGGGAAGCACCGGAATCTAGTATCCAAGGGACCTGTGAAGGGGATGCAACAGATGCCCGTGATGCATGACCCTATCCAAAATCCTATCCAAATATCGAAGATGAGGTAGAAGAATGAAAAGCAGACCCTTGTGAGGTGGAAGAGGATGGAGAGGAAATAGTGCTCTTCTGAAGGAGAGCTTGCAAATCTGCAATCTATTTCTCATAGCCATCAAATCTCTTCTGAAAACACTATGACTCATCATGGGTCCCCTTCTGACAATAGGAACATGTAGGGTTTTGAGTCTTCTATTTCTCCTTCTTAGAAGAAGATGGTGGGCCAGTAGAGTGCTGAGAAGAGGAATCAGATAGCTGCTTCAACTTTGGCTTCTGTGTATCGTGAGATGACTTGGAAAGCAATGCCTGTGACTGTGAACCTGTAAGAGAATCCATCTGACTGAGCTTGGACTGCTCATGAGTTAACTTGTCACAGAAGGTCTCAAAAGAGGGCATAACATGCCGTGCACCCAGTGCATCCATAGTGGAGTAGAAGGTAGAAGTGAAAATCTGATAAGGACCACGAAGCTTGGAGAGTATCAGGAA
>MU225576.1:1972174-2027330 GCA_018584345.1 Thuja plicata | reverse complement strand
ACTGGTATGCAAGGGTTATGCACAAGAGGAAGGAATTGATTATGGAGAAACATTCGCCCCAGTTGCAAGATTGGAAGGAGTAAGAACCTTACTTGCATATGCAGCCTACAAAGGTTTTAAAGTCTATCAAATGGATGTGAAGTCAACATTTCTAAATGGAATATTAGAAGAAAAAGTATATATTGAACAAGCTGATAGATTTGTAGACCCAAGCAAGAAGAATATGGTTTGCAGATTACACAAAGTGCTATATGGATTGAAGCAAGGACCAAGAGCACGATATGAGAGATTGCACAATTATCTAGTGAAGATTGGATTTGCAAGCACAAATGACAACAACAACCTGTATTTGAAGACGGAGCAAAGTAAAGGTACTTTATTGGCTGAAATTTTTGTTGATGACATTATCTTTTGTGGACAAGATGTGCTATGCCAAGCATTTGCAAAGGAAATGCAAACTAAATTTGAGATTTCTATGTTTGGTGAGATAAAAAATTTTGTTGGCTTACAAATATATCAGATGAAGAATGGTATCTATATTACTCAATCAAAATATATCAAGGAGATACTAAAAACTTTTGGAATGGAAGATTCAAAACCAGTGAGTACACCCATGGCTACTAGATAGAAGTTGACAAAGAATGATGATACAAAAGAAGTGAATCAAACCCTTTATAGATCAATGATTGGAAAGCTGCAATATGTTGTACACAGTAGACCTGATATTGCATTGGCTATTGGTATTGTTGCAAGATTTTCTGTCAATCCCAAAGAAACTCATATGATGGCAGTAAAAAGGATTCTGAGATATTTGAAAGGAACAGATGAATATGGTCTGTATTACAAAAAGAATGATAAGTTTGAGCTCAGAGTTTATACTGATTCTGATTGGGCTAGAAATGTGGATGACAGAAAAAGCACCACAGGAGGAGCATTTCTTATGGGAAAAAGATTAGTTTAATGGACAAGCAAGAAACAAAATTGCACCTCACAATCTAGAGCTAAAGCCGAATATGTAGCAACAATAGCTAATTGTTCTAATATTGTTTGGTTGAAGATACTACTGAAAGGTATGAAAGAAGAGATCATAGAACCAGTTGTCATATATTGCCATAACACAAGTGCCATTAATATTTCTAAGAACCCTATAATGCACTCTAAGACAAAGCATATAGCTATCAATTATCATTACTTGAGGGAGCTAGTTCAGAAGAAGGAAGTGAGACTGGAATATGTGAATACTAAAGAATAGTTAACAAACATATTTACCAAGGCACTACCCAAAGATGTTCATGAGTATCTATGAGGTAAATTAGGGGTGATTCCCCTAACTAAGGCTAATTAGTTCAGAATGACACTGTTGCATCAAAAGTTATATTCAGAATATTTGACACATTGATGGACATAAAATCACACTTTAGGATGCTGCCTAAAGATGTGAAAGATAGACAAAGATAGAAAAGAGGATCAGTCATAAGCAAGATGAAAGGAACAACATGATACAGAGTTTAGATTAGAAGAATCTACATGATGAAGATGTCAACGTCTTTGGCATTGTTGTCAAAGAGGGAGAGATTACAGATTAGAAGATAAAGAGGGAGATGTTTACTGATGTTTACTAATAGAGGGAGAGATTAATGAAAGAGGGAGTCTACAGACATAGACACAACAAGATTTCAGTGTGATTACAGACAAAGAGGGATAAATTTTACAAGATGAGAATCATAATGAAGCTAAAGGCATTAATGAAGATTTGTTCATATTAAGGAACACAGGCAGACTTTTTGGATTGTATGGTAACTATGGTTGAAAATTATAGTCTTATTGTTTAGTGTTTCCATCAATGCCAAAGAGGGAGATTGTTGGAAATATTGTTGGAAAGCTACAATGGAAACAACTGTTGTTTTGTCATTAATGTCAAACCTTAACTGGTGAGACTGTTGCTATCTGTTTGAGTACTATATCTATTAATTGATGAAGGAGATTTAACAAGAAGACCAAGTGGAATGGTTGTGTTATGAGAAATCACAAGGGTACTTGATGAGTTGGCACATTGGCAAAGTAATGAGTTGTTTATCTTTTGATGACAATTTACTGTGAACAGTCTGTGCCCATCAAAGTCAGTAATGGCCGAGCGTTAGTAAATTGTCGAGGAAACTAGTGATGACCGAGCGAAAGAACACAGTGCTGGCTGAGTCTCAAAGCTTATACTGGGTAGGCCAAGAGCTTAATGGAGAAGTTGGAGTAGGCTACTGGCGATAAAGATAGTCATGCTGTCAAGGATCTGGCTGGCCCGGGAACTTGTACTAGGGCTAGCACCAAAAAGATGAGCCCAAGGGAGGAAAAATAGAAGGACAAAGGTGACCTCAAAAATACTATCAATCAGATGGAGGTTATGGTGATTCAGGCCTAGGAAATGGTTGATGGCATGTAGCTGTCTTTTCATGGGCCCTCCCCTTTTTTGTGCTGTCCATGTTTATTATGTTTATCTTTGGGATTGTTGCTAGCTAGTCTGTCTGCTAGCTTTTTTTTTGTCGGCTATCTTTTTTTGGTGCCTCAACATAGTTGTTGCTGTACTTTCTTTGAATATTTGTATAACTCTATTTAAAGGTTTCAGGTCCTTGTTAAACCTATTTTTACTTAATCAGAACACAATGTTGGCCGAGTAGTAGTATTTTGGTAATTATTGAGATTTTAGATCTCTGGCTGACATAATTGATTTTATTGGGATATGTAAAGTTAATTAAGGATAAGCACGATTGATCCACACTATGTAAATGCATATGTAACCATAATTAATGCATGGATCAAAGATTTAATTAGTGATTGCATTGGAGAAGGAAATTAAATGTAAAGATGGAAAGATCTATTGGATATGACCTAACATAAGATCTATCATCTTGATTAAGCGGCAAAAGATCTACCTGACCTAGATGAAAAAGGTATAAGATAACCTCAAGAGGTTATTCATGATGCATGTAGAGTATGCAAGAGGATTGCATAGTTAATTGACTGATTGATATGATCTAACAGAGAAGGCTGAACAAAGAAGCAGAGAGCGACAAGAGTGATTTCTTGAAGGATTTCCAAGTAGATCTGAAGATTGAAATGAGAATTAAGGCCACTCAGTGAATTAGAATTAGAGCTGAATTGGATCTAGATTTGTAAAGTAAGTTGTATGTATTAGATCACACCTGGTGATTACTTTCTAACCATTGTATAAGTCAAAATCCTTTAACTAGGTTGACCTAACAATCATTGTATAAATCCTTTAGCAAGGTGACATTCAGGTGGAATGTTCTAAGTCCTCTAACAAGGCCACTCCTAATAGGCTGATTAAATCCTTTAACTAGGTCACATTTAGCAGTGTGTTTTGTAACCTTTAACAGGGTTGGCTCCTAACAGAGCTCACTTCAGAAGAGTGAAAAGTTGATAACATGTTATTGGTGGTTTTTCCCATATTGGGTTTCCACATTAAAATTCTAGTGTCAACTTGTGTGAATGTTTATATTGAGTTTTACTGTTAAGTTTCTATAAGTTGATTACATCTGAACAGTAAACTAAATATGTATATTGTTGTTTTATGTTATTTCTGCTGAGCAGATATGAGTTGTTCAAATTGGTATGAAGTTTTAATGGGCACATCTAGACCTGAGGATAACTGATTCACCTCCCTCTTAGTTATTCTAAATTCATTCTAACATAAAGTTCATAAGGAAAGTGATGACATCTACTCTCAAGCATCCACATCCATTATTAAGAAATAAAGTTCAAGGTTTGAAGGAAAGTATCCAAGCATTCAAGATCTAGACTTCTTCTCAAGCATTCAAGGTGTTCTTCTCCATGGATTAAGCTTCTTTCCCTTATCGAAGGCCAAGAAAAGGAGTCAAATATCAAGGAAGAAGATCTCTCTCTCTCTCTCTCTCTCTCTCTCTCTCTCTCTCTCTCTCTCTCTCTCTCTCTCTCTCTCTCAAGCATTTTGGAAAGCTAAAAAATCCATTACACAAGGTTGTCTTTCATGATTTCCTTTTTGGTTTTTGTGTTGAGTCAAAGCTATTGCATCAATATATTTAATCACATTCAAAGAAGCATTTGCATTTCCAAGGTATGGTATACTTCATTATTTATATCTAGCCTCTACTATATGACACCAATCTTTCATTTATCTTATTTATTTTTCAAGGTTTATTCCAGATAGGGGTTTGACTGAGAAAAAACCCTCTATACAACCTTCTTCCCCATTTATTTGTGTAGGAATTGGTGGTGAACCTACCATTGCAGATCTAGAAAGTACAAGATCTGGCAGGCGATACATTAAAGTTTCAGGCAAAAGTACTAGCTATATAGCAAGAAAGGCATTCTATACCAAAGTATAGAAAGCCCAAGGCATTCTATACCCTCTAAATCAATGCCAGATTCAAGTCACAAGTTAGTACTACTTTTCAATTTTTATTTTAGGTCACTGCAAGTTTATGTTTGATTTTTGTATGTCTATTTTTACTGAAAGTTATCATTTAAGCTTATTTGGCCTTTCATCTTACTTCATCCTATTATAAACTCCTCTTAATCAATTACAACAAAGGATTTCTCACCCACTTAGTGCTTAAGTCCTACTTGAGCCCAGGGGGTCATCTTCCTTCCAATTGTGCAATAAGGAAAGATGAACAATCCACATTGCTTCTATCTTTCTATTGTACATTTGGGAACATATGCATTTTTTCTAATAAATACGTGATGTAGTGAACACCCTTTTGAGTTGGACCTGAACAAAAAAAAGGGTGCAATGTTCAAATCCTAGACATAAATAGTTTTTATAAGGGTTCAAAAAAAGAACATGCATGGACTATATTTCATAGTAATTGACCATTCTATGAAATTTGCTACAAGGGGGTACAATTCATTCTTTATATTAAATACTTGTGGAAGAGTATGAAACATACATGATCTGTAATTTTTCAAGATAATTGGAAGAAAAAAAGACCAAAATTAGTAAATATGACCTATTATAAAAAGAGTCATCACATAACACATTGATTATAAAATGAAGAAAGGTGATAAGCTCAATCACCATAATTTATTAAGAGAAAACATGTTAAGGTCACAACATAGATTACACATTACAATGTGTAACAATACATTGCCCTATATTTTACAATGGAAATGAAGCGCTCCTCCCAATTAGGAAGAAACAATTGCGAATTTTTGAATTCCCTATCTTACAAGAGGTATGAGGTTTTATAGATAATTTCCCTATTTTGTGTGTGATGGAATTGTTATTTTTAATCATGGTAGCATTTAATAGCCTTCCCATGTCGAGGATTTTTACATCATTAGCATTTATTTTCTTCGGTGCTAGTTATGCCTTTTTTTAAACAACTTTTCCATCATGGAAAGTAATATGTTAGTTCTAATCATTATGATTATTCTTTCCTAATGCATGGCGACATTTAATATATATTAAAAATCCTTATTAGGACATCCTACTTGATGTGTTGGTGGTTCGAGGTGATGATTCAAATCTACCTAGGAATTAGCCTTCTTCTATCAACAAAGATCTAAAACCACTGGTCCCAATTGACAATAATTTGCTCACAAGGAGAACAAATCCTCCTACACTTTGGGCTCTGCAAAACCCAGGTGGGTAGCCCCTTGTCATGATCAAGAATATACACTAAAAACAATCAACATTACACATTAGTAGATAAATTTCATAAATGTATCCGAATTGATAATTAACACTTCTAAAATTGGCTCTATTATGGGTTAATACATTACAAACACATCTGAGAGTAAAGAAACTCAAACCCACTTCTAACAACACTGAAATAAACTAATATTTGGGTGTGAATGTGGTCTGATAATTCCTTAGGCCCTACAATAGATCAGTGTCAATCCAAAGATAGAGTAAAAAATGAAGCTATAAAAGAGACTATCAACAAATAAAATGCAGCTAGTGGACACAAAAGATTTTGATGCCTAACATCAACAAGTCCTCTATTTCAATCATGAAATTATTCTTTACAAATCCTTACTACATACTCAACATTACTATCATTTGAATAAAGAATTCTAATTCTTTCCTTGAAAGAGAACTATGAGAAAAGAACAGGAACACTGTAATGATAAATTTGAAGCTTCCTTGATGCAATAAATTCATATAATGAAGAGTACAAAAAAAAATGAGACAATCTCATGAAAATAATACTGTAAATACACAACTAGATGATTATTGCTTCAATAAATAACTCCTACAATCTGCACAAAAGACCCCAAGTCTGGAAACACACAAAACTCTATTTACAAGCTTGCAGGAAAAGAAAATTTTCAGAACCCCAGAATGAGAAGAAGAAAGAAATATATAGAACATAAAAAACTCCACATTTGTTCTGTAGCTGACATGTGTCCTTCACTTGTGGCTTGGCTTGCAAGAAAAATCTTCTCATTCTCTGTTCAAGATAACCAACTCTGCACAACTGGCCTGCTCACACTTTTTTCCTTTCTTACCTCACTTAGAAACTATAGTTTTACCTTTTGTCTTAATTTGAATTTGCCCCCTAAATCTGCATCTCAAACATTTGGTATGTCACAATATTCAGCCACCTTTCTGATTGCTAAAAAAATCTTTTTTTGTTCTGCCTTTATACATTTGGTATGCAGCTAAATTGACACTTCCCTTTTCTATACATTTTGGCCTTCTGTCCTTTTCATCCCATTTTACTTTCTACATAAATGCACTTTAATTCTTGGAAATAAAACTCTACATGATACCCTTTGCATATGAATAAAGATATTGCAGCATACTCCACCTATAAAATTATCCTTACATAGTATCCACTTTTTTACTCAGAGTGAAAACATTCCAATCTTCATATAAAAAAAAAAGTTACATTTAACATATTCACTAAAATTTTTTACCCCAGTGAAAATAAGATTTAATAGTACTCACACATTTGCTTTCATTGTCCTCATGGAATTATTTTCACCCCGTTGTTGAAATGTTTCACATTCTTTGTTAAATATATATCTCCATTTCCCCTTTGTGTAGCAAAGAATATACAACTAAATCACCCTCTGATTAACCCCTCTTTTCCAATACATTTTGATAATGCTTCTTAGAATGCAACAATGTGTTATAGAGTGCTTCACTAATTCAAAGATCTCGAGAGTTTCCTTGCAAATCCCAGAATCATATAAATTCTTGAACGCATGACCCAAGCACTTCATCCATAATATCTAGAAAATGTTTTTTGTAGATGCTCTGATGGATGTACGAACCCTAGTTTCTACTGAGGCATAGGCAGAGAAAAAATCCTAAAATTTACTTACTAAACTTTCCCCGCGATTTCTCACAGGATTTCACCCCTCAAGCATTTTGTCAGCGGAGATACGGGATAAGAAAATCCCCCTTCTTATTTTAACTTGCCTGCTATTCCGCTCCCTTATTCACATTTTGGCTTTACTATCAGTGGACTCATGGGGTTTTTTAAAAAATTCCTTCACCTTTCTCTTACTCTGTGTATCTGCTTGGACTTTGGAAAATTTAAACGAGAAAGCGGGGAAGTCCATAATTTATTTATTTATTTTTTTAATGTCTGTGTGGGAAGTGGAAAACCTCTTGAAAATTTTAATCAAATCATTTGAAGAAATGATTTACCTAGTATAAAATTACATTTCATTTTCTTTTATAAAATCTTCTCTAGCTCACCCATGTGGAGGCCCTTTGTGAATATGTGTATTGAGGAAAGCATTAGAAATAAACATTTTGTTTACTCTCCTATGAAGATGAATCCAACATTATTTTGCATCAAAAACCTTCTCATTTTTTCTTCATATTTTATTAAAAACTATAATAATGATTCAATAATAAAATATCATTACTGACCTTAAAACCACTGGAATCTGATGATGCAAGCTGGGTCCCAATGCAGGCCCAACTAAAGAATTTTTTTTCCATTCAACTCAGCAACTGAAAATGATTCATGGACTTCCTCATTATGCACTAGGATCAAAATTACATCACATTTGATCATTAAAAGTTGATTTTAACTAAGCCTTCTTGTACATTTCCAAAAATTTAGCAAGTAGCCTCCGAAAGTGCTTCTAAAAACTGTTCAAATGCCATCACATGGCCCCTAAAACTGGTGAGGGCCCAATTTCATATACAAAGAATCATTTTGTATATGGGAGTTTCATAACATTGCCTGCGGTGAAATATTTTAACCTATGAAGTTTCCCTTTTCATTTTATTTATAACACAAACTTGTCAAATCACTGTAAACTGCATCTCATATTGGACTGGTAAAAATAGCAAATGAGTTCCAGGGACCTTAAAAAATTACCCACATGTACATTAAGTTACAGAGAGTATAGGGGAACAATCAAATTTTTATGAAAATTCTCTGATCAAAAGATATAGCCTTTTTAAAATGGTTACTCTGAGTATGCAAAACTGAAACATTGAAAATATGAATAAAATGCATTCAGATTTAGGCTAGAAATGCCATCAAATAGATCCCAAAGAATCTGAAAGTGTGGAGGTAAGTTCATTCTCATACTGACATTGCAAGGTTGTGACTGGTTTTTCCTAGTTATCAATTGGTTCATTTTTATTAAACCTCAAAGTAGGTCTTCTGATAATTGTGACACTACGCACCCAGTAAATCCGAAGAAATTACAAACGGGTTTAGTTTGGCAAATAGGGAAAATGAACTCATTAGGGTCTGAAAATGCATATAGGGAATTTATGTTATGTCTATAGTATAGGGGAATAATTCTTTTGTGCAGATGTCAAACTGGGCATGAGATACAAGCCTCCAAAGTGGATCACTTAAATTAATCTGGAAATGTGCATATTGCAAATCTATGCAACCCCCTTAAAATAAGTGCATAAAAACATGTCAAAATAGATTGTATGGGGTGAAAATGGATAAATAGGCTTAATGATAGGTGAAGGATACATTCCTAAAGACAATTCTTAGGACACTTATTCCGTTTCAACTTATTGGAGTTGAAAGTGAGCTTCTTCATGCAGATTTTCAGGGGTGCATTTTATGCCTTAGACAAAATTTCAACATGGTGCTCTCCAAAATTTGAGAGTACCAACATGATGGATGAGAGGATCTCCAAATTTTGAGGATGTGTGGGCCATACCATTTTAAATGATGTGGCATTGAATTGGACACATGTCGCATAGGCATACACCTTTTGAGTACCCTACTTGAAGTTGAGCTGAGTGTGCATAGTGGTGACATGTGGTGGGTTGGAGGGTAGTCTTAAAAGCTGTTCCCAGATGTGATCAAGATGAAGTGTTGTAGAAACACATCTTTTACTGCATCACTTTTCTCGACTGCAAGGTGGAATTATAGACATTAACAAAATATAGTTGGGGAAGTTGATTGTTGTAGCAAGATTCTAAAGGAGTACAAGGAAACCTTTGTGTGGACATACAAGAACCTAAAGGAGATACCACTAGGAATATGCATACATTGAATTCTCCTAATACCAAATGCACAACCCTTATGGAAGAGGGATAACAAAATGAACAATAACTGTACCACCAAGGTACATAAATAAATTGAGAAAATGTTGGATGCTAACATAATATTCAAGGTGGAAATAAGTGAGTGGGTCTCAACAATTGTCATATCACTTAGAAAGGAGGAACATCAAATAAGAATCTATGTGGAAAATAGATGTCTCAATGCCATGAAAATAAAAGATCCCTTCTCAATCTCGTTCATTGACACAATGTTGGAGGAAGTTGCAAGCCACAATAATATACTCCTTCATGGATGGATTCTTGGGGTATAATCAAGTAAGGATTTTAGAAGAAGACAAATTGAAAAATGACCTTTGTGATAGAAGATGGGGTGTATTCCCACAACAAGATTTCATTTATTTTGTTCGATTCCATATCTACTTTTCAGCACATTATACTAATAGTTTTTTATAAGATACTAGTAGGAGATTTTAAGCATTCCTAGATGACTAGTCAATATAAAGTAGGCAAGAAACTCACCTCACCACACTTTGTGAATGCATGGAGAGGTGCTAGAGGGAAATTTTTGCACTAAACCCCCAAAATTTTAGATTCATGGTCCCACAAGACAAATTACTTAGCCATATAATCTGTAAGGAAGGGTTAAAGATAGACCCTGACAAGGTAGGGATCATTATCTAGATGGAGGCCCCAAAGAATGTAACATGAATTAATTTATTCCTCACACATGTTGGCTACTATCAACCAAGAAAATTAGTGTTAGTACCATACATGATCAAATATAACCACCAAATACATAAACTGTTTAAAAACTAATCCTAATCACACCAACAAGACCATCAAAACAAAATGCATAAAATATAAACTAACTTAAACCAAAACAAGCATTTCTTTGATGAAGCCTCATTGTTTCTTCTTTATTCTCTAATATGGTGTTTCTCAAATATACTAAAATGCACAAATGATAAAGAAAGAATGAATGAACATAATGATGATGAGAATTATTCAAAGAGTATGGTTGCAAGAATGAGGCCAAAGAGGACAATTTATAGACTTTGAAATCCAAAACTAGCAGTCAAGATTAAAGCTCAATCAACAATCATAATCGCATATGAGAACCAATTTTGGAAATTGACAAATTGATTAGTGATTTTGGAAATGGAGAAATTAGGGGACACATGAATTAGTGGATAAATTAGGGGGGAGAAATTAGTGGGAAAATAGGGGAAGGTATCATAGGAAAATTTAGAGGGATTATGACACAAGAGGGAAAAGGAGGATTGAAGATAAATTAGGGGCCATGACCAAGAAATAAGACCTTAGGACAAGGGGACAAATTAATGGTTATTTTCCCCCTAAGGATTAATTGACATGATCGCTTACACAGACAAGTGATGAAAGACAAATCAATAGGACATGGTGAAATTAGAGGATGAATGTTAGTAATTAATTAAATAGTTTTCAATATTTAATTAATAAATGAATGACACAATGTCAAGGAATAATAAAAATCAAACATACAACATAAATGATATGTTAATAAAAGAGCCCTGGGCATTGACCATGTCTACATTTTTCCCCTCTTTGAGACAATGCAATTATGAGCATTGTTTAAAAGAAAAAAAAAAGAAAAATTGCATTAAAAGTTGCTCTGATAGATCGAGAGAATGGAGGTAGGATGCCCCCTCAAAAAAATAGACAAAATTTTAGTCATGAGGATAATTTTTTGAAAAATGATTGCTATGATTGGTAGAAGAAAATTTAGTAGAAAGATAAAATTAGATAGAGAAGAGTTAGTAATGATGAAATCTTGCTTTCATAAGTGCACTTTATCTGTAGAGATTTGTTTAATATGGAAAAATGATGTGATACACCATGAAATAAAAATAATGGGCAATAATGCAATCCCTTTGCAGAAAAATAGACACATTACTGACAAGGAATATTTCCATCCAACTTGAAGCATTGGACATACTTGCTCCAGAAATTCATAAAAAATACCCCACAAACAAAATACAAAAACAAAAGATCATGAACCATCCCAATCACTCTCATTCCTCAGTGATATCCTTGAGTAGCATAGGAACATGACCAAAGATAAGTCAATAAAGGATAAGACTCACTAAACCAAGTAAGTCAACATCCATTATGATCTTGTTGCCAAAGTTGATATTTTTTTTATGGTGATGATGTTGTAAGGAAGATAAGTAGTGGAACAACTTCCTACACTAATCTTGAGGAGAGGGTAATGTAAAATTTATTTTTAGATCTTTATTAATAGTTAAAGAAATAAAACATATAACATACATATCATAACACAATAATTACGTGGGGAAAACCCTTTCAGGAGAAAATCTCCACACTTGAAAAGAAGCCCAATATATTATTTAACAATCAATAATAGATTATAATATAATTGTAGAGCAAGCTTCTCTCAACATTATCACTGACAAGAGATGCATAGGTAACTAGAAAACTATAAGACTCTTACATACACCCTTCGTCTCATGCATCTAATATATAGGAGATACAATACAAGAAACTATCAAACAATATTACAAAACCATGGGCTAAACTGACCCAAAGGAGACGCCTATCTTATCTCTAATCAAATATTCCCTATGACATGCCAATACACAAACCAACAAGTGTAACTTCCTTTTATAGCTCATTTTATGTGTTCAACATATTTTTACATTTCCTATATTGGGAGACCCCACTTTTAGAGGTCATAAATTCCAAACTAGATGTCCAATTGAAGAACCATTTGAAGCATTAGAAAGCCTGCGATGATATCTACAGTGTCTCAAACTAGTACATCATTTGGAAATTGTTTGACCCTATTTTAGAGTCTCAAAATCTTTTGTAATTGTATTTGCAATATTTTCCTAGCAATTTCCAAAAACTGCAACTTTAATATCTTCCAAATTGGACATGGTCTTGCCAAGAAAAGACATGATCAATATGCTTATCTAACCATTTTAAACCTTCTAACAAGGAATAGGGAAAATCCATCCTCAAATGAAAATTTACTAAAAATAGTGAGCTCATAAAAAAGAAAGGTTAAGACACTTATCCCAACAAACTCCCACTTGTCTAACACCTTGCAAGAAAGAGAAAAGGGAGTATCTACACCATAACGTAATGGTTAAGGGTCATGAGGCCCATAGAATCCAAATGTCATATGAACTTATCTATGCTCATAGCCTTTGTTAATGAATTTGTAACATTCATCAAAGTCTCTACCTTAACCAACTTTACCCTACTATCCTTGACCATATCTCTCACAAAATGATATTGAACATCAATGTGCTTGGTTCTAGCATGAAATGCCAGGTTCTTTGCTAGGAAGATCACACTTTGACTATCACAATAAAATATTACCTCTCCTTGTTTTATTCCAATATTTGAACATAGCCCCTTAAGCCAAATAAATTCCTTACAAGCATGAGTAGTTGCCACATTAGCTGCTTCAATAGTGGGAAAAACAACCATATCCTATCACTTACTCATCCAACTGATTGTACCACCATATAATGTAAACACATAAGCATTGGTGGATCTTCTTCTATCAATATCAGCTATCCAATCTAAATCCACATAACCAAAAATATCAAGAATTTTTTTGTCTCCTATCATTTTAACATGATAACACAAAGAATACTTTGAGGTACCCTTAAAATATCTAAAGACTCTTTTAACTACATCCCAATGAACTCTACCATGATTAGACATATATTTGGAAAGAACTCTCACTTATTAGGAAAGGTCTAGTCTAGTACAAATGATAGGATACATCAAACCTCCAACAACACTTTGGTAAGTCACTCTGCTCATGTCTTCTTGATGGAGATGTAGGACAATCTAAAACACATGATTTCATTCCAACTGTAAAAGGAAAATATAATGTTCTACACTCATGCATGATAAACCTATGTAAAATTGACTTCACATACTTACTCTGGCCTAGCCATATCTTTCTATTCTATCCATCTCTTCTAATTTTCATCCTAAGAATGTGTTTAGTTGCACCAAGATATTTCATCTCAAATTTAGCAGCAAGCTGAGACTTAAGTTCTACAATCATGCCTTTCCCTTTACAAATGAATAACATACCATCAACATATAATGTGATGTCCAAGAAATGACCACCATCATAAGTATAATAAACATAGTGATCTGATTTAGAATGCTCAAATATCAAACTCAACACATATGTACCAAATTTATGATACCACATCCTAGGACTCTCCTTTAGGTCATACAAAGATTTATTCAATTTGAAAACCAAAGTACTTTTACCTTTTACCATGTAGTACTCTATTTTTTTCATGTAAATATCCTCCTCCAAATTACCATGAAGGAAAGTAGTTTTCACGTCCATTTTCTCAACCTCTAAATCATAAATAGTAGCAATAGAAGAAAAAATCTAATGGATTTCATTTTTACAATAGGAGAGAATACATCACCATAGTCAACACCCTCAACTTGAAAGTATCCTTTTGCAACCAAACTTACTTTATACTTCTTAATGCTTCCATTTGAACGAATCTTTTTCTTGAATGCCCATTTGCAACCAACATGTTTGCATTCTTTAGGAAATGGTACAAGATCCTATGTATCATTATTTTTCAAAGCTTCCATTTCTTCATCCATATCAATCTTCTAGGACTTTGCATCATTCATACCTAGTGCCTCTTATGTAGATCTAGGTTTATCAACATTAGTATTCAAAGAAAAAATACATCTCTAGTAATTATAAGAATACCTTTCAGGTGGTTTTCTCTACCTTGTAGAGATTTGAACAAGTTGAGTTGGAGGTTCTTCCTCTTCTAAAATTTTTGAGCTAGATGAGCTCACCACAAATTCTTGTCTTTCTAGGGGTCTCGATTCAACTTTATAAGGCATAAAAGGTAATTTAGTCACATCTTCCTTTTTAGTTTGTTCAGGCTGAAATGTAATAGAAGAAGGCTTAGTTTCTCTAAAAGTAACACTTCTGCTATGAATTACCTTCTGTGGAATAGGGTCCCAAATCTTGTATCCTTTAACACCATGACTGTTTCTCTTCTCCTTTGGCACATATGCATATACCTCACTGCAAAAAACTCTAAGATGTCTCAATGAAGGCTTATGACCTGATCATGCTTATATAGGTGTTTTATTAATAAGAGCTAATGTGGGAGACCTATTAATCAAGTATCAAGTAGTATAAATAGCTTAATCACAAAAACTTTGTTCTAGGCCAACACCACTTAGCATACATCTAGCCTTCTCAATAAATGTATTGTTCGTCCTTTCTGGAACTCCATTCTGTTATGGAGAATATAGAGTTGTCTTCTAAATATGAGTGCCGCAATATTTGCAACATCTATTGAAATGAAAAATTCACCGCTATTATCAATCCTCAAACATTTTTTTTACTTCCATTCTAAAATTCAACCACCACTTTAAATTCTTTAAATCGACTAAAAACATTAAATATACTCTTTATAAAGTATCTACAGATTTGGTCTTCACAAAAGTACTATTACACTTAATACTGTATGCATTCAGCTTATACAAAGTCCCAATTCTTACACCTCTAGAAACCACCATAGAATCTCTCACTAATTTACATTTTGCATCATAAAATACTACCTGCATACTTGAATCTATTGATTTTCTCATAGACAACAAATTTCATCTTATACTAGGGAGATGCAACACACCATTAATCATTCTTATTCTACCATCAAGAAACCTAATTTTAACTTTACCACATCCAACAAGATTTAAATGAGAAATATCACCCAAGTATACTTTACCTCTATCAAATTCTTCATATTCAAAATTCCAATATTTATTAGAGGTCATATAAAAAGATGTATGTGAGTCAATTATCCATGCATCATTGCATGCATGAGTGGCCAAAGATGCAATGAACACATCACCATATTCCTTCTTGGAATCAGAATCAAATTTCTTCTTCTTCTTCTTCTTCTTCTTTGAAATCCTTAATGATGTGTCTAGTCTTATCGCAATTCCAACAAATAACTTTGAACTTTTTAGAAGATTTGGATCTCCCTCCATATTTGGATTTGTTATGCTTCTCATTCTTCTTTTCCCTTTCCTTGGGTCTCCCACATGAAACTAGGTTTTCATTAACATTGATGGATACCTTCCTCCTCATATCTTTAGAAAGAAAAGAACTCACCACATCTTCCTCAAAACAATAGAATATTGCTAATAGCCATAACAAGAGAATCCCACAAACCATACAAAGAACAAAGCAAGATCTAACATTTCTCCTCCTCATCCATCTTGACACTAACAAATGACAACTGAGGCACCAACATACTAAATTATTTGAGGTGTCTTGTAATTTATCCTCCCTCCTCCATTCACAAGGAATATAGCTTCTTCCTTAAGAAAATCTTATTTACTAAAGATTTTGTTTGTTACATCTCACCAAGCTTCTTCCAAAGACTTTTTTGCAGAGGACTCTTCATGTGATTGATTAAATAAAGTTTTCAAGGCATAGTCTGATTATACCCTTAGCTTTATGGTCCATAACAACATCAACCTCATCTAGATCTATATATTTAATGACATTCTCATCAATAACAACTCACATATCTCGATCTAATAGAAGATCCTCCATCTTCAGCTTCCACATTTCAAAATTATTTCTAGTGAATTTCTCCACCTCTATTATCCTTGATGAACTTTCCATTTGAAAGTTCGTACAAGAAGATCACAAAGTATCTTCTACAAAAGATTCGACTCAAATATAGATTAGTTCAAAAAAACCAACAACCCACAACAAAAACTAAAGGTGATTAGGCTCTGATACCACTTGTAAGGAAGGTAAGTAGTCAAAAAACTTCCTACACTAATATGACGATAGGGTATGTAATTTTTTTAAGATTTTTATAATATTTATATAAACTTAACAAAAATAACACAAATAAAATTCATACCATAGTACAATAATTACATGGGGAAAACCCTTTCAGGAGAAAACACCCACGCTCCAAAAGTAGCCCAATATACTATTCAAAAATTAATAAAACAAATACAATATACTTGTAGAGAAAGATTATATCAAGAGTATCACCAACTAGAAATATAGAGGTAACTAAAAATCTATAAGACTCTCTCATACACTTAATATATAGTAGATATAATACAAGAAACCATCAAATAATATTACAAAACCATGGGATAAACCACCCCAAAAGATGCACCAATCTTATCTCCAATCAAATATTCCCTATGATGTGTCAATACACACACCAACATGTGTAACTCTATTTTATATCTCATTTTATATATTGAACATGTTTTTACATTTCCTATGTCAGAAGACCCAACTTTTGGAGGCCATAACTTTCAAACCAGATGCCTTATTGAATTTTTTTTTGAAGCATTGGAAATATCACAATGTGATATACAAAATCCCAAACCACTATGCCTTTTGGCTACTATTTGAATCCATTTTAAAGCCTCTAAAGCTTATGTAATTGCATTTATAAAATTTTCCTGACAATTTCCAAAAAATAAAAATTTAATACCTTCCAAACTGGACATGATCTTGCCATGAAAATTAGTATTCTTATTTAACCATATTAAACCTTCTGGAAAGGAATATGGAAATGCTATGCTCAAATGAAAATTTACTATAAATAGTAACCTCATGTAAATACAAGGTTGAGACACTTTTCCCAATAGATGTTTGGTTTTAGGAATGAAGTACGCCATATAAGACATATAGTGTTTGGTTTTGAGTACATCACACCCTATATAAGTCAAATGATAGGTTGATAAAGGACAAATTGATGTTATTTTATTGATTGATGGAAAAAGTGTGATATGAATGATTGCCGACTTGATTGGATAGTTTGTCCATTGATGCATGATTCGTTAAGTGTAATGTTTGATGTATTTTCAGATTTCCATCTACTCAAATATCTTTCTTTTTGCAAGAGAGAGTTTAGTGATGAAATGAAAATGACTAATGATCTTTGGATTTTGATTTGTTTTTTGAATTTTTAAGGATCTATAGAGACATTTGATTTTTTGTTCTTACTTCAAGATATTTTAAAAATAATTATTGCTTTATTTAATTTTTAGGGATTTTTTAGAACTTTATTTGATTTTAAATTCTTTATAGGACATTATTAGTTTTTAAAGTTTTTTTGAGGATTCTATTTGATTTTAAAGATTTTTTAGGACTTTAATTTGCAAGCAAGATATATTGAGTTTCCCCCATTGTCTAGCAAGATAGAGACATTATGAATAGATGAATTGAATAGTAGATAGATGAAGGACATGGGTCGCTTATTATGACATTGGAGCTGTTTGGGTTGTCAAGGATTATCCGTGTGATGATAATATATTTTTACCGAGATGAGGGATTGGACAAGACAAGGTGATGGGATAATGCAGTAGATGGTATATGGTCCACATGAATGAACATTTCAAGAGGTTTTTGAAAACACATTTTCTATTTTACATCCTTATTTTATATCAAGATCAAGGAATATATTTGGATAAGACAAAGATGGGATAAGGATGAGACAAACAAGACCGTAAATGGATAAGATAAGGAGATATGGACTCAAGGGTGTGATAATAGAAGCAATATGGACAAAAGGATGTGAACAAGGTGAAATAGATAGGACACCTAATGCTTATGAAGATCCCTAGCCTTGAAAAGATCAAAGATTGAAAAGGGGAATATGGATGTCAATAGGATAATGAATATCAGTGACATGCTAATGGAGGAAATGAAATTGTTGTGAAATGATAGGATAACATGGATGAAACATGCTGCCAAGTATGGAATGCAAGAAGTTCATAGATTATGCATGATTTGTGTTTTCTAGGTTTTCATCATGGTACTTGCCCAAAGTGCTTGTTTGTCAAGTTTTTAGTAGTAGGTGAATTATCTATCTTTACTTTGTTCCCTTCTTTTTTGTGTCACCAAGATGCTTGTTTGATAGGGTTTCATCAAGGCCATAAGTTTTTATTTTTTATTTTTTTTTACTTTTTGACTTTTTTTGGCATTTTGACATTTTTTAGAAGATAAAGGATGCATGATAAGACATTAAGGGAGGACTCAAATGTCTTGTTATTTTAATGATACTCTTGAAAGACATGCAATGATGGACCATGACTATGAAATTCTTCTCAAAGACATTGGTAGGATAATGGAGGGGAGATGTAATCGATGATGATGATAAGAATTAAGGATTTAGGTCAAGGATTGGATAGGATGGATTAAAGGATGGAAAAAAGTGTTGGATGATTAGGGGAGTGCAAGAAGACTTTATTTTGAGTGAATGAGAATGTGAAAAATAATAACACCACCTTGAGGGGTGATGGAGTGAAGGAGGACAAGAAATTTGTTTATTTTAGAGTTTTAATGCAGTGGATGTGGATTTTGGGACATAAAAACCAAAATGTATTTGGAAGGTTGAAGTTGTTTACATGGAGGGTTAGCAATTTTGGATGCCAACACTGATATTTCTTTGGGACATTATGCTTTGAGGAGCTACTTGGGAATCCACATGGATTTTGATTTTTCATTGTTTTGTGGTTCCTTGGAACACAAGGGACTTGGGAACCCATATGGATTTTGAATTTTTTTTTTCTTGATTGGACTTTGTGGCCTTTTTGATATTTATTTTTCTTTTTGGATCTTATTTTGCTTTATTTTTATGTCAATTAGACGGGACATGTTGATCCTTGACTGCATGTGGGTTGCTAGACTTATGAATTTTATGCTTGGCATCCAAATTGCTTGGAAGAGGAATGGGGTTCATGAATGGATAGGAATTGTATGGAGGCCTTTTGGATGAGTGGAATGTTCTCAAAGATATGTGAATTTTTTGATCTTAATGTAGGAATGGATAAGTGTATTTTTAGATAGTGGATGGAGGAATATATCGACCTAAGATGGATGAAAGAGATGTAGGGGAAATTGTATGTTTGGATTTGGATTTTGTAGGGATACTAAGTGAAATAGTGGATCCACCTTACAAAATTCAAGTGCACAAGATAGTTCAAATATAGTTCATTAATCTTTAGAAATAAAGTGTGCTCTAATCTAATAAAAAAAACACACAATTGTTAATAACACAACTTATTTGTCATCATCCTGCAAGAAACACATCATTATTTTCATTGAAAAGTCTTCATCCCACAATTGCCAATGTTTTGCACAGATCATTAGTAACATAGAAATCCATTAATCTACCAGAAATTAGAAAGTTGAAAAGTTAAAATGAAGCTTTCAAAAAAAAAATTCTCATGAGTCAAGTGCACAACAATTTAGTCAAGTGAAAAATATTTCAGTCAAGTGCACAAAAAATCAGCCAAGTGCCCAAAAAATAAGTTAAGCCGGAAAAATTTTAGTCAAGCTCGCAACTTTTTAGTCACACACATAGCTTTTTAGTCAAGCATACAACTTTTCAATCAAGTGCACAAATTTTTAGTCAAGTGCATAGATTTTAAGTCAAGCACACAAATTTTCAATAAAGTGTGCAACAAATCAGTTAGTTGCATAGTTTTAAGCTCCAAGCATGCAACAACCTACACCAAGTGCACATAAAGTCATTCAAGTGAACAAAAAGATAGTGCAAGTGCACAAAAAGAAACGAAACAACATAATGACTATACTAATCAACAAATTTGATTTAAAACCAATAAATTTGCATGCAATTTGATTAATTAGGCCTCTTATTTAAATCTATGTGAGAATGTGTGGTTCATTTCACCCTCCTAATTAATCTATATGAAAATTTGTTGTTCATTTATGCTTCTTAGTTAATCTAGATGACGGATTGTCATTAATTCAACCTCCTATTTAAGCGAGATGAGAATTAAGATCATTTTAACCCTTAATGAGATTGAATATACTCCATTAATTGAATCTAGCACCATTAAACAAAACTTAAGACTAAACAACCTTACATGCCATCAACTTTTACAAAACTAGATCAAGTGTTCATATATAATTTCATGTGTGCAAAACTATGGTCAAGTGCAGTGTAAATTAGGCCAAGCATGCAAAAATAGGGCCTAAGTGTGTAGATATAGGACTCAAGCACACAAACATACTTTCAAGTGCATAGAACATTGAATCAAGGACAAAAACACCAGATCCATACCTACAAATACACAAAAACTCTAAAATTCATCAAATTTCTAGCCTATTCATGTTGGGTACACCAAAATATCGACTAGGAAAATTAGCATTAATATCGTACATGATCAAAGATAACTACAAAATCCATAAAACCATGTAAAAATTAATCCTAATCACACCAACAAGGCCATCAAAACAAAATGCATAAAATATAAACTAAATTAAACAAAGCCAAATATTTCTTTGAAGGAGACTCATTGTTTCTTCTTGATTCTCTAATATGATATTGCTCAAATACTAAAATGCACAAATGACAAAGGAAGTATGAATGGACAGAATGATGACGAGAATTATTTGAAGAGAGTGGTTGCAAGAATGAAGCTAGAGAGGCCAAATTATAGACTTTTAAATCCAAAATTGATGGCCAAGATTGACGTTCAATCAACGGTCATAATCACATATGAGAACCAAATTTGGCAAATGACAAATTGATTAGTGATTTTGGAAATGGAGAAATTAGGGGGAGAAATTAGTGGGAAAACAAGGGAAGGTGTCATAGGAGAAATTAGAGGGATTATGACACACGAGGGAAAAGTGAGATTAGAGATGAATTAGGGGTCATGAGACAAATTAATAAATGAGGGGAATTTAATAAATAAAAAATATTATGTCCCTCACATTTAAGGAAATTAGTCAATTAATTAAAATAATTTAATTACTTGTGGGAAACGTGGATAAAAGAGGGTAAATAAATATAATTTCTTGACCAAGACACAAGGCATTAGGACAAGGGGAGAAATTAACGGTTTTTTTCCCCTAAAGGATTAATTGACATGATCACTTAATCAGATAGGTAATGAAAGTCAAATTGATTAGACATGGTGAAATTAGAGGATGAGTGTTAGTAATTAATTAAATAAATTTTATTATTTAATTAATGAAGGAACGACACAATGCTGACGAATAATAAAAAGAATCAAACCATGACATAGAGGAAACGATAAAAAAGATCCCTAGGCGTTGACCATTTTTTAGTGTCTACAACTACTATCAAAGGTTATTAAAATAATTGCTTCGATTTCATATCCTCTCAATGTGCTGACAAGGATAGGACAACTAGTCGCATGAGGGATGAGAAAAACAAGGAATTCAAGGAATTAAAGTCAAGATTTTTTAGTGTACCTATCCTCACATACCCAGACTGGAACAAATAATTTCACTTTCACATAGATGCCTCTAGCTATGCTAATAGGGATACATTAGTGTATGTGGGAATACAATGGTTAGAGCACCTAGTATATCTCATCAGCTGCTTAATCGGTACAAAATTATTGCCACTACCTCCTAGTGACACCCTTCATATTTTATGTGACCACTAGGCCTTAATTTACCTTATAATGAACCCCACCATTCAAGGGAGGGTGAGATGATGGTCACTCCTACTATAATAGT
The DNA here is from genome assembly GCA_018584345.1 of Thuja plicata. Classification (NCBI taxonomy): domain Eukaryota; kingdom Viridiplantae; phylum Streptophyta; class Pinopsida; order Cupressales; family Cupressaceae; genus Thuja; species Thuja plicata. Next base: position 2,005,248 of record MU225576.1, on the reverse strand, counting down.
TCACATTAAAAATCATCATGATACTAGGGAGAAGTCATGTAATTGTCAATCAATTATCCCAAATCAAGTTTGGGGAGCTTCTTGAAGGAGTGAACGAGGATTTTCTAGATTCTCACCTATTCCAAATTACAACACTTCCACCATGGAATGGAAGAATCAAGGAGAACCTTTCTACCTCAACATTTTTTAGCAATATGTCACAAAAAAAAGGAGGAAGTTAGTACTTAAAATAAAACCATTTTAGCTCATTAATGGTTTCTCTATAAAATGGGCCCTGGCCACATATTACAATGATACGTTATGCAAGAAGAAATCATGGGAGCATTGAAGGAATCACACATAGTATTGGTTGTAAGACACATGAGACTCAATGCCACTACATGCAAGGTATTTCTGGTAGGGATATGTTGGCTAACATTACACACTAACACCCAAGAGTGGGTAGTAGGATGTGACACATACCAAAGAGTTGGGAAACCATTGAAGTGTGATTTCATGCCACTGTTCCCTTTGCAGCCTTGGGTACTATTTGAAAGATGGGGGTTAGAATTTGTGAAGACATTTAAGAATAGCTAGATACATAGATGCAAATATATCATGGTAGAAATGGAGTACCTCACCAAGTGGCTAGAGAAAAGAGCACTACTTGAGAATTCTACTATTAGTATAGTGAAATTCATCTATGAGAAGATTGTCAGAAGGTATGGAATCCCAATTTGGATCAAAAGAAATGGAGGGGCACATTTTATGAATCAGGTCATCCAATTGATGACAACTGAGTTCAAAATTTTCCACACCCTTTCAAGTATGTACTACTCACAAGCCAATAGTCAGGTTGAATCAACAAACAAAACATTGGTTTTTGTGATATATAAATCATGTGGGGTCAAAAAGGAATGTTGGGAGGAGAGATTATTGGTGATACTCTAGGCATATACCATATGATGTGCAAAGTGAAAATGGACATAGATCCTTATAACTAATTTACGAGTAGGAAGTTGTAGTACCCACTGAGTACATGGTCTTGAGTTTGCACATTGTTGTCCAGAACTATCTTAGTGATGCACACAGTTTGAATGAGCACCTCTTCACCTTTAATAAATTGTATGAATTGAAAGTAATGAGATAATTTTCCACTAAGGTTATACAATGTCGACATAAGTTATGGCACCAAAAGCACCTCCAGTGAATGAACTTTCTACCAGGACATTTGGTTTTAAAATATAACAATCATAAAAAATTAAACCCAACTAGTTCAAAGTTCATTGGTTGGGACTCTATAAAGTGAGAAAGGTGGGTTACAACAGAGAAATCAAACTTGTAAAACTTAAAAAATGATCCATTTGAGAACCTATGGATGGCTCCAAACTAAAGATTTATCATGAGAGAAAATGACTTACCATACTAACAAACATTTTGTGGGTACGCTACTCGTGAAGATTGGACCATTGGGTGAGATGAAGGCCTTGAAGAGGACCTCATGATTAGAGATCAATCATATGTTCTAGAAAAAGTACATGGATTTATCTTATACATTATCTTGATGAGGAAAGGTTAGCAAGAAACAATGTAAAGGGATTGCGGTCTCACACATCAACGAGAACTTGACTAATTCTGATTTTGATACACCTACACTCTAGGTGTGGATGGGTAGATACTGAAGATAGAAAGGGTTGTATGAGGGAGTAAAATAATGGTACATGGCCTATGATATTGATGAGAAGAAAAAAAAAGGAAAAATGAGGAACAAGTCAAGGAACAAGCAGTGAAGGAAGAAGAACCAAAGGAAGATTGAGAAGAAGAAATTGACTTAAGAGTATGGGAAAACATTTGGTACATGACTCAAAATGGTAATCAAGGCAAATGATATCTTTATTATAGAGTAGGATTGGTATAATGAAGAAATCATAAAGTATTGAATCAAACAAGGAAAGGATCCTCCACCATTTCTAACCTCCAACTAACTCTAGCAAGTCATCCCCAACTTGATGGGTCTACTTGAAATCAATAGGCATGAGGATGTTGCTTAGTACTAGCAGTATGAAGGATAGTATGTAGACGTAAGGTATAAGGGTATTGGACCTGCACCCCTAGTGGAAAAGATCTTCAAATTAGAATATATGGGGATGTGTTGTGAAAATGATTACTATAAGAAAATTCTTGATATATGTTTTTTTTGTTATACTTTTGACACAAGATGTGACCTCGTGATGAACTGAGAGGAACAAAGAGGAAAATAAAGGATGAAGATGAAGAACCAAATCATAAGAAGAAAAATGAAGTGCAAGGGGAAGTAAGTACACATAGTTAACAATTTAAAAAATTCAAAATTAAAAGGATGAAGTTGGGAAAAACATGTAGACACATACTTTTTATGGAAATTTTAAAATTAGAAAATGTTACAAAGGAAATAGAAAATATGTGTTGGAGGGAAAAAAGTATAGAAAGTTCTCAAATAGAAAAAAATAAAAAACTTATAATATTAAATGAAGGAAAGTATATTATTTCATAAAAGAAACAAAGTGTTTGATTAAATAGCTAACCCTAAAGCAAGGAAGCACTTATAAATATATTTGAATCTAATTCTTTCTGCTAATATAAGTGTGCAATGCGAGAGGATCAAAGGTGACAAGTTGATTAGAGTTCATATTTATAACAATAACAAATACATTTATATCTTTATGCCTCTATTTATACAACCAAATAGGATCAACACCATACATGATAGGTTTCCATACAACACACAAAAGATAATGTATAGGATATTGTACACAATTTGTACATCAAGAAGAGGATATCATACAACTTCAATAATTGTAAGGGGTTTGCATATCAAGAAAAGGATATTGTACATCTTCAATACTATATGTTGCTGGTAGGAATAGTCCATGTAAGGTTTGCAAAAATAACTTATATGAGGGTAATCCCACACGATGGAGTAGGCAAAGAGTGTCATACAAAACAAAAAAAATGATGAATCATATGGTGAATTAATCAAATTATTCATTCAGACTAAGCACCTATACAATAATATCCCACACATAGAAGATTATAGGTTTTACACAACAAGGAATTTCATATCATACATAGGAACCAAACAAACTATATGCCATAAGTAGCCCATATGTAAAAACTATTATGTACACTAAAAATTGCAAGTTGTACCTAGAGGGAATGCCAAACTATACAAAGAAGAAGGGAAACCAATATGCAAGAGGGATAATAAATCCATACTTCAGCCCCTATGTGGAAAGATTGGAAGAGATCATGGTGAAAACCATATTCGGAAACCATTGGTGGGTACAATAAAATGATAATCATTCTAATGACATTCCAATGAATAAAGACTAGAATGACACATACAAAAAACTAGTAAGAGAAATGATGATTATCATGAAGGGGAAGACACATGTGAGACCCAAAATTGTAGGTGGGTAGGAAAATAATGATGGTCCAATCATAGAAGATTCTAGAACATGAGAGAATATCATGAGAAATGAATGTATAATTTGGTTGGTAAATGCCAAGGAAAATCATATTTTAAAGAAATTACTGTGTATTGCCTATGTTAACAAGGTTGTGTATTTGTCTCTCTTCAACTCACAATAATTTGAGCCTTACTTGTGTGCCATGGGGGTTTGCTACCATAGGATTAAGTGAGAGTATACCATTGATTATAATAGTTGTAAGGTGGTTATTCATTACCGACCTATTGATTTTATGGTGGTGATGGGAATTCTCTCTACAAGGAATTATGTAGGGAATCACAAGAAGGTCAAGTTCAACAAGAAATATTTCTTGAAATTTTGCAAAGTTTTTTATTGGAATGCAGGGCTTGACATGTAAACTACACAAGCAAGAAGTGCTTGTCTCAGAAGATAGATGAAGGACTATTATGGAAAACATAGTCTCGGTGTGAGAGGTGTAGCTTACCAAAAAACCATTGGAGTTTGCCCATTTTTGGATATGTTGTTAGTAATATGAATTTGCAGGATCTCATTGGAGCGATCAACCAACACTTATCGGGTTCAAAAGTTATGACTGACTGTGTACGAGTCTATACAAAATCTAGTAAGTGGTAAGTTGACAGTGAATCCACAAGGTTCTTTTTTTGATATGAGACTGAAGGGATAGGATAGTAAGATTCATGTAGAGACAATAGGCATTGCTAAATCCTATGGTATTTAATGAAGTTAACGAATTGAGATCAGTTTGATGGGAACAAAGGGATGTGAGATAGTTCATAGAGTAATTTGGTGGTAAGAAGTAGAGTTGTTTTCACAGAGTTAGAGGAGATTGAATTAAGAGATTAGAGGATCAGTTAAGGGACAGGGAACATGAAAGTTTAGTGAGAGAGTGAATAATGGGTATATGAGTATTTGATGAATCAATCAAATGTGTTCAAGTTTTGATGTTGAGTCAGTTTATGGGGACTTGGATCAGAATTGTGTTGATTCAGTCAAAGTGAGTGAAGAGTCGAGAATAAGTTTGTGATCAAAATTGATCAAGAAGTAAGTTGACCATTAATAGGTCTTAGCAAGGGTAAGGGTGTTTGTCCTTAGTGCTGAATAGGGAAAAATGGTGAGTTTATAAGGTGCATGAGAATCAAGGATGGATGATATGCACCATAAAGTAAAAGTGCAATGAATGAAATGACAACATGTTCACACGCATAACACTCATATTTATATCATGGAAACCCTTGGTCAGAGGGAAAAACCATAGTGGGGATGAAACCCACAATCTTCTCACTACTGTAGAAAAGAGTGCTATGTTAGTCCTAGCTTAAAATATGTCACTTTCTAGGCGAATCACCCTATTAGGAGTGACTGATACCTTATTAGAAGTATCTACAGTCCTATTACATACTACCTTAATGTTAACAGATTTAATCCCACTATTACAATGTTCAACCTGTTAAGGGATTTACAATAAAGTCTTGCTAAAGACTACCATGTCAAAGAATTTTAACTTGTTGAAACTATTAGGAAAACAAAAAGAGTAATTGACATATGATATGCACTCCTGAATGCTAATTAGATTCTTTGATGCTTTTTTCTTGTCTTGAATCTAATTCTGAATCTTCTCTGGAATTGGCTTTGCAATCGTTGTTCAAGATCTTACTTTTCAACAATACTTCAACTGCTTCCCAACAACATATCCCTGTCAGCAACAATCATCTTATAGCCTTTTATCTTCAACTGTAAACCTAATTAGGGTTTTTGTTTCCCTCAAAATAGCTTAATCAATCATAACTAACTCATCAAAACTTGAAATCCTTATTGTGTTGTCCATAAAAACTTTAAGTTTTTGTCTCCAATGTGAAATATTCCTTAAATATTATTGGCCAAAATATACCTTGGATTCATACACAAATCTATGCACAACTACCTAAGAATTGACTTATTCAACTCTTTGAACAATATACTATATATTTCATGTTGTCCAGATTCATTGAATCGTCCATTGTCATAACCGATTTAGTCAATTACTCAAAATTGTTCAATAACCTTTAGCTTTTACCTGTTCACTGAATTGACCGGTTGGTGGTATCTTCACTTATGCCTTTACCGGTGTGGCCTAAGAGTCATGGTCACAAATCATAATATACATGTTGTCTTTACACCTTCCAATGTACCGATAGAAAACTTGTCTTCCTTAACCGATATGTCCTTCACCTCTTCTCCTATTCACCGGTTACCTTTCTGACTTAACTTCTCTTTACCGATTGGTTATTACTATGTACCTGTTGGTTTAACTTCATATATTAACACAAAAATTTCTTACCCATGTAATGGCTTGCCAAAAATGAGAACCATACTTTGTAACATCATCTTCAATGTCATCTATCATCATCATGTAATCAACATTGAATGCTAGAGGAGATTTTTATATCAAAGTGTTACATAGGGGTCTAAGCAATTTTTTCTTTTAGCTAAAGTAAGGGGCATTAAAGATGGATGAAATCACATTGGATGAATTTTGGGTGATAGTGTATAGAGAAGATCTTTTTACTTTTGCATTCTCTTATTTTCGTGTTTCTCCTTAAACATTCATAAAATGGACAATTATTGATAAAATTAGATCTTTTTCAACAAAAAGCAAGTATTGGTTTATAGAGGAAGTTGACGAGTTAGATGACTTTAATATTTTGGCCTGAAGAGTATAATAGAATTAAGTGGGAGTTAGGTAAGGTCCAATTCTATGAAAATCCTAGGGTTAAACACAGGTATACTTATAAATCAATTTGCATTGCTTTCACACCAAATGATCCTCCTGAGCTAGCTTGCTCTATCTTAGAAAATTAGTCAAAAGGTAGAATTAAGGAATAGGAAATCCACCTAAATAAATAATGAGATTGGTGAATCCTTAAGGTGGAAATCAAAGGTATATGCTTACCAAAAGCATATAAATGTCCACATATGATCTATGTGTCATAATGTAGAACCATATGTTTCCAAACACCCATGAACTATAACCATTACCGAATCCTCTATTTGATTACCCATATTTTCCTAACTCATTTGAGACATTTATAAAAGTCTTGTTCGAACGCGTCATACTCAATAATAAGGGATAAGAATCTTATTAAGGAGATGGAGTTCAAAAATCCTACCTTGTTCATTATGTCCCTTATTAGTTGGTTTGTCATTACATGCTTAATAGATCAAGTATGACATATTAAGGATAATCGTGTTGTCATTTATTTAAGCCCATATGAGACTTTGAGGCGTGGAAGAGATTGTGTTTGTTAAAGGAATATACCTTTTTTTATGGAAAATAGAGGAGATAGGTTTCTATATTGATAAATACGACAATGACCAAAAACCTTCTTAAACCCTAGATGCCTAGATACAACACCATAAATACCTAGATACAAGGAAGAAAAAATACATAACATTTACAAAATTCTACAATGAAATAATAAAAGCTAACCATAGTTGGTACCTATATAATTGTTGACTATCCCATGCTTCATATCATATGCTTAGCGGTAAAATCACAATGATGAAACTTAGAGAAATTTTAATATGGAACTAAAAAGTTGTTAATATTTAGTGAATTTGATGTCGAATTGTAGCCACAAAGATTTGACCCAATGACGTATCTTATATGTCTATACTCTCAAGCTTAGGGATTGAGTCTTTATTCTAGGATTAGTGGATAATAGTGTTGAGAGTGAATCTCATCATGAATAAAGATCTTGTTTATTTATTGTATGGTTAGGCCATAAGGGAATTGCACCTTTATCACTTGAAAATGAACATTGTTGAAAATAGTAGTGAAGTGTCTAAGACATAGATTTTTAACATTTTTATGGTACCAAACTTAAATGTGTTACGATTAATTGCTCTCTAGAATGATTGAACATTTGATTTCCTAAGTGGGAGAGAGATTGAATATATTTGAATATAGGGCCTATCTACATATTGAACAAACATGTGCTTAGAAAGTCTAATGCAAGTAGTTATCTTGTTGCCATGCCAATTGTAGTAAATTTAGCTATGAGATTCAACCCCGTGATGTTATTGTTATATTGTGTTGAATTAATCAACATACCCAACAGTACATGTAAGAGATATTTTGATTATCAACTAGCTTTTATTTCAATTATTAGTCACAAACTGTCAATTGGATAATGTTTTACCTATTTTGTTAGCCCTACGTGGGAAGGGAAAAGGTAGATAAATGGTCAAATTTAAATTTATAAAATGAGTTAGGGTGGGGATGAGCCCATGATATTGAGAATGACCTAATGATACCAACCTAGTTTCAAGATAAAAATGGGTAAGATCACTTTAGATAGTTGCATGGAAGTCAATGAAAATAAAAGGACACTAAATGATTGAATAGGGAAAATGCATAAGGGTGTGCAACTATAGAGAAAAGGGATAAGAGGTAGATGTTTAGAGAGATGTGTAATAGAATAGGTGAATGCAATAGAACAAGGGGCACAACTTTGTACAAAGAATGCAAGGTATCCATATGTCTATATATCTAAACACCTCATATCTAAGAACCTCCCTTAAACATGATACTAAATGAAAAATAATACGTTTGAATATCACTATAACAAAAATATCTAAAACATAAATATTTCAAACAACCAAAGAAAGAAAATACATAATTTTATTAAAAAAAATTATCATCACATATGTTAATAATATTTAATATTTAAATGTATAAGAATGGTAAATTAAGATTAATGTAGAGACTTTGGTCATTTACCCTATGGACAAATGTTTCTTACTTTCAAGTTGCATCGACACAAATTTTAATTTTCTTAATTAGAAGAAAATAAATTGAGTAATATGGGGCTTCTTTTACTAGAGCAATAAAATGATGGATGAGGAGGCAACGTGTCAGAATGTTAGGCCCGTCGGGATAATGATGGCAAAATAATATCAAAACCAAGTTCAAAATGAAACAAAAATATTATGACGTTTGGGGCACCCAATAAAGCCCCCGGTTCCATGGAGGCATTTGTTGCATTTCTAGTTGCCAGTTATATTGGAAAGAAGTGCAATATTGTTAGTATTCAGCCGTAGCTTCAAAGATTCGACCCAACGACATATTCCTTTTAAGCACCAAAATGAAGCTTTAATATTCATCACATATGTTAATAATATTTAATATTCAAATGCACAATAATAGTAAATTAAGATGTTTAATGTAGAGACTTTTAAGAACCAAAGGAAGCTTTTGGTCATATACCCTATGGATCATATGTTGCTTACTTTCAAGTTGCATCGACATAAATTTTTATTTTCTTAATTAGAAGAAAATAAATTCAGTAATATGGGACTTCTTTTAGCACACACAAAAAAAAAAAGTCTAACAATTTTTTTTCTCAAATTCGCGATAACATACTGAATTTTTTTGTGATTTTCGACCACAAAATATGTAGATCATGAAAAATAGATGCTGAAAATTTCGAGAAAATCTGTTATGTTTTCGGATTTTTCAAATTTGATCAACAGTACATTTTGTAGAGAGCTTAGCAGCCTCCCTTCTTTTATTAGACCAATAAAAGAATGGATGAGGTGGCCATGTGTCGGAATATTCAGGCCCATCGGGATAATGATGACAAAAGACCCCAGTTCGATGGAGGCCTCTGCATTTGTAGGTGCCGGTCATATTGGAGCTGAAATATTGTTAGTATTCCTTTTGTCCTATTTTTGCGGGCCTTTGTGAAATAAGCTTCAACATTTCACAGCCTTTATTTTTGTGAGCGCCAAAAGTGTTGAAGTATTTCTTCTATTTCATCTCATTGTGTTCAGCTATTCAGAAATAGAGATGCAGCCGTGAGCGCCAGAAGTGTTGAAGTGCCCCCTTTATTTCTTCATTTCTTCTCATTTTATTTCTTCATTCCTCTCATTTCATCCAGGTTAATTTCTATTCTCTGCTCGTGAGTGCAAGAAATTGAAAATTCCTTGACATTTGATCTTCCTTTTGATCAAGTTTAGCAGTAATTTCTATTTTCCTGTGAGAATTTGCGGCAGCTCTTTGGCAGGATACTCAGAGGCTTAAAGGAATGTTTTACTCTCATCAATTGTTGTCCAGAAAGACTCCTCTAGGCCAAATATGGTATGATTTGTCTTTTATCTCCAACCTTTTCATGTGAATTATGTTTATTTATCTCAGTATTTGCGTTTTTGAAGGATCGCGGCCACTATGCACACTAAAATCAACAGAAGAAACGTTGACATAATTGACATTGTCGAGATCTGGTATGCCCTCTGCTCTTGCTTTAGCTTAATTATTGTCTTAAAATGGAGATCTGGTATTGTATGCTCTTTGTTCTGCTCAATTTAAGCTTAACTAATGTCCTGTCTGGAATTATAAATAAAAAGCGAAATTACAAAGTACAATTTAGAAGTTATTGACTCCATTATTTGGATTGTGTAGTGAACAAATTCTCAATCCAGCAGTTCCTCTGGCTCTAAGGCTTTCTGGAATACTAATGGGTAAACACAATCCGTTTGTTCGTCTTTATTTGCACAAATTTTTATTAGTAGACTTGAACTTCCAAGCCTATTACAGTGCAATTGAAAAAACAAATTTGCAGGAGGTGTAGTAACTATCTACAACAAGAAGGCCAAATTTCTTTACGGTGACTAATGTTCACTCACCTTTCCTTGAAAATTCCTTTGCTTGAGCGAAGCATTTTTGTGAATTTCAACTAACATTGCTCTGTTTTGATGTTTGTCGTGCTTGCAGATGATGCAACCAGGTTCATGGTATAAATCTCATCTGCAATCACCACACAGCTTTGATTCTCATTTTATGGCTGAATTCTTTGTATTGTAATCGTTTTCCTAATTCATGTGAAATAGTAGGACAAGATCTATGGTGGGATCTGGAGGCATTTAATAAGAATAACTTATAACGTGGTCTGTGGCTTAACAGATGCAGATCAAGAATGATATCACAAAAAGTCGCGTTCCTGGGGCTGATACCACTATTTTGCCGAAGGGAAGATCCCAAGCCAAGTAAGCAAGGACAAATATTTAATAAATTTATAAATAGAAAATATACACAAAATTTATCCGCTTTCATTTTATGGTTTGATCATCAAATTCTATTGGCCAGATTCGAGAACATAGCTATAAATTACGGCCTTGACGAGTTAGACGACATTGAACAGCTGATGGCGCATCCCAAGGAACGCCATCAAATCTCTATGGTAAGTGATTAATTTCAGAAAAATAAAATTGGATAATGCAATTTTAATCAATTTAATTTAATTTATGTTTGCTCTGTAGGAGGAATTTTTTCTAATTCCTGACGAAGAACCAGCTGCTTCCCTCGAACACTTGAAGTTTCAAGGTAATTTGGTTACATTGTAAAGTACGTTTTTGCCCCCAAAATAAACATAAATAATTCTCTCTTCTTGTATGTAGCTGATGTCGAAAATATCACACTACCGGAAGATAATTTGAGATTCGAACAGCGGCGCCACGATAAGACTCAAATGTAAATTCCATGCATCCCTGTTCCTATTTTGTGTCTGTTTAATGGACGTTAGTATAGGCTATTCTTAACATCGATGTAACATATGGAAGGTAAAATACAGTTCTATATTTTATTCATAGACCAGAGAAAAAAATTTCAGGTTTAATGAAGATAGGCTGGTACCCGAACCTGAAAACGACATTCTGCCTCCTTTCTTGAATTCATTTACAGAGCAACAAGGTATGCTAACTACAACGCTTTTTCAGGCAAACAAAGTTTTTCTTATAATAGACACTACGTTCACACTCTTCCGCTTGCAGATGGGGAATTTCCGAAAGAACAAGACGGATTTAACATTACTGAACTTCCGCACGAAGTAGAGCAACAAGGGGAGGCTCAGCCTGACGGCCCTAAATCGGTATTATGCTTTAATTAGCACGATAATATATTATAGTTAAGAGAAGGGCAGAGAAGGTGGTTTTCAATTTCTGTTAATGGACTAATTGTGAATCGTTATTTTGTTTATGAAGCCCGAGCCTGATGCACAGAGCGTTCAGCGCCCTCCTATCAAGCGTACTAACAGGCGTGTAATTAACAAAAGAAGAAAGAAGAAATCCATTATATTGGATGAAGATTTTACTGTAGTTCCTGCTCGAGTGTATCAGGAATGGCTTAATGATCCCTCCGACATAGTCATTAACGATGATACTCGTAAGCTCAAAATTAAAAAAGTAATCTCTCTGCCTCAATTCAATTGTATAGCTCAAACTGTAGATGTGTATTTTGCAGGGTGGGGGGCGGGGTTCTGCTTTGGTCGATTCTCNTTTTCTGCTTTGGTCGATTCTCAATTTAAATTAATAAAAAACAATTCCCAAAAATCTGTATTTGTGAATTAATCTGTACGGGTATTTTAATATCCAGTCTATTCTGTTTCCTTATACCAAAGTATTTCGATAGCTTCTGGATATTCATATAAATATTCCTTCTTTTTCTACAAGGAGCGGGCATGGCACCGCAATTCCGCCAGAGGGGAGAAGTTGATGTGGCTTCCATCAACTATGTTCTTTTCCATGTCTGCCAAATTGCCATCTGATCCCTCCTACGCAATGCCTTTGTTAGAGTTGTGGAACCAAAATGTTCTTGGGCGGAACGAAGAGAACATACGAGGTATGTTCAATTAACATCTGCTTGAGTTACATTTATTTTTGAGATTTTTAATTTGATCTCAAAATTTACTTGCACAAAAAGAGAATAAATAAAAATCCAGCGGTGATATTTTAACTATTGTGAGATCAGAGGTAATTCTTCTTTTTATAACGTTCATCTGTTATATATTTCATCTGGAATGCAGCACAATCTGATTTGATCTTCTTTTATAATACATATCTAATATTTATTTATTTTTAAATTTTGCTTATTTTCCTTTTATTTCTTGTTATAGAAACTCTTGGAAGTAGGATGAGACGCTCATCTTTGACAGCTGAAAAGAGAGAAGATGATGAGCAGTCAATAAATTTTGTGGGTTTTAACTTCGTTTTTTTGGCTATTCATTCAAAAGTTGTTTGGAGAATTTTTGGTTCAATTGAAATAATAATTTGTTGTGTTATGTAGGGTGAAGCTGAGCCTATAAATGAGGCTCAAGAAAATATCAATATGAATGATGTAGAAGTACTTGTACCCAACTCTAGAGAAAAATTGCGAGCTAGACTTGCAACCCCAGACTTGGGTTTCAATATAATGGGATTAACACCAATACCTTCAGGTCATGTTTGGCTTCTCCTTTAAAATTGATGGTAATATGCATTTTTAAAGTGAGCAATAACTCTAATTTAGAATAACAAAATATAGTCAACATGAGATCTTAGTGTAATGCACATCTGGTTTATTAGATGTACATCATTTTAAAAGTTTATGATGATTTATTCAGTCCCCATTTTACAAATTCAATGTCAAACATCTATTTTAATACACATTGCTCATATTTATTGGGTTGAACAATTGCAGGTCAAAGTTCTAAATCTAATAAGGTGACCCCTGCATCAAAACCATTGGGATCACTAAAGGAGAATTCAATCCCAACAAATAAAAGGTGCTAGTGCAAATTGTTTAATTAATTAATTCACCAAAAACTATGTAAATATTCTACTATATTTACAATTTGATTTTTTATTAGATCAAAAAGAAAGAATATTACACTAGATGGACTTGGAAAAGAAGGTATGATGGAGGAAATTGGTAGTCCTCAGTTGAAAGCAATCTCATGCAAAAATCAAAAAATTAATTTGAGCCAATTTGGTAAGCATAATGAACCCAAAAACATAATTTAAGTTCATATTGCATTACATAATTGGATTGAATTCAAGCTTGTCTTTTACAAACTTCCAAATGCAGATTTAATGGGGGAGATAGGTCCATCTCAACCAATGCTCTATCAGACACCTAAGGAATCCATGGACCATTTAACAATGAAATTTCTCGAGTGAGTAATATTACTATAGCTAACTACCTAATATTTGGAGGACTCCTCACATTATGTTTTACTCTAGAAAATCTATTATAGTGCACCCTTCTAGCTTTCTCTAATGGTGACAACCCCATTAACGTAGAATTGGATGAGTGATATGTTCTAGTGTTTAAGATGCTCTGCAGTTAAAGTATAACTAAATCTTAAAAGAATCACATTAGTTTAACACTTCATTAAAGACATCAGGCAGGTTGAATGTTTATTTTAAGCAACATGTGCTTTTATAGTCTCATTGACCTAAAACCTTAATTATGATAAGTTCTTGCTTAGTTTTCCAAGACTTATACATGTGCATATATCATTGTTTGATTGTTCAGCCATTTTAAAGATCATTTTAGTACACTGGGAGTTCTACCAAGGCAATCTTTGAGCCAATTGACTGAGGGGATGGATAGAAGACAAGCAGCTAGACTATTCTACCAAACATGTGGTAAGATTTAGAATAAGTAATTATCCTCATTGGTTTACTTGTTCACTTAAATTATTTAATGACTAAAGCAATTACCATTGGCTTCCAGTTTTGGCTACCCATAAATATGTGAAGGTAGAGCAAGAGGAGGCATACGATGATATCATGATCCACAGAGGGCCTTACCTCTGATGTTCTTAGCTATATGCAAGGAATAAATGTAATATTCCATATAGAATTGCATTTACAAAACTCATTTTTTTGTGTTGTCTTAAATTGCCAAGTTATTTTGAAGGACATGTATGTTTAGAGTCCTTCCAATTTCCAAGTTAGTATGCATCGTATAACTATTTCAATTCAATTTTCAAACTTCAACAAATATACTTTTCTTTGGTGTCTTAGTCCGCTTTGTAATAGTGAAAGAATATTACTAAAAATAGCATAAAAGAGGAGTTTTCATGTATTTTTAGAACTCCACCTACATCTTGTGTACTATTTCATGTAATCAAACATTTTGAGGGATTTAATAAATAAGCTTAAAATAAATTATATTTATACTAAAAATATTACATTATTTGCTTTAAGTATATTATATTATAAAATTGGATAAATTTATATTATATAAAATATTGTATGTAATAATAAATATAATTATATTATTTATATCAGATATAAAATAAATACAATAGAATGGAGCGTAATGACAACAAAAATATTTAAAGAGTGGACATATTAAAATAGTTATAAAACATAAAAAATTAGACAAACTAAATATTAATAATAAATATATCTAAAATATGAAGAGATGTCAATTTTAAGTTTTTTTTTTTGTATTTTAGAACTATTTTATTTCTATTTTAATTTAAGAAAATTTTAGTTTGTTCACCATGTTTGTAGAATATTTAATATTATTTTACTTAAAGGTTTCATTATGCATTAGGAAAAAGGTTGTATGTATTGTTCAATTACATGTGAAAATATATTAAAATGAATTCAATTACTCTATGAAATGAAATAAATTGTTAGATTTTTTAAATTAAAATGAATTGCATAAGTTATTTATAAGAAATCAACAATTAGTTTATTTTTAAAATAAAAGTGGATTATTCCACTAAACCATTTATTAATTTAATTATTTTTACAATATCCTAGTTCAAAGGGCACTGGTGGGAAAGAACCGGGTGAAGAAAAGCTTCGATCTTGCGGCCCAAATGCATAAAATATTAACTAAAGAACCAACTTCTCCGATTTAAACAGTTCAGGAGAAGAGAAACATACATCATATACTCAAGAGAGTATTAACATTAAACAACCCACCCACCATACAGAATTGTCAACAAAAATAGACAAGGCCCCCCATTACCAAAGTTGAATCAGAGACATGCAATAACCCAAGACCCAAACCATCCCGAACAGAGGACCCCAACCAGACAAAAAGAAAAAAGGATGTCAATGCCCACCGAAAATCCATTTGTAAAAAGAATGATACACACTGCTAGGCCAATATCCACTACAAATTCTGAGACAATGGGGTCGAATAAATCTGGATGATGAAGTCAATATCCCCCAACCTGCAAGAAAATCTCACAATAGCAAAAACAACTAGCAAATATGAACATAAAATCAACGACTTGAAATAATCCATAAATAGTATGAAAAAGTAGGCAGCCGTAACAGAATGTGGAGCTCCCCCAACCTGCAAGGAAAATCTCACAACATCAAAAACAACTTGTACATAAGGATTAGTCAACAATACACTTATTTTACACACTGTCTGATAACAACATGCGAATAACATTCATTGTAACCCTTAAGCAATATTTTAGTATGGATCTAAATAAGAGTAACAATATGGGATCATTAATATATTACCACAATTTGATAAAGAAACAGATCAAACCAAGCCTCACATTAAACTCAAGAAAAATACGCATACAACAAATAGGTTGCATCTGCGTGTAAGTGGTGCAGACATGCTTTCAATACTATATTGACATGCTTTCACTTCCATATTGAATGTGCACAATAAGTAATAACAATAGTTCTTTCCCCTAGACATATGCATGATTAGCCATGAGTACCAAACATCAGTATGTGTAGGGGGATTTAGAGAAACAATAAACCCAATGATAAAAATTCCCTTGCATATCATCAAATCATAATTAACCCTTGTGAATTTGTCCCAATCGAAAGCCAATACAAAGATATTGCTTAGTGTCACCCCTTGTCGATACCCATAATCCATATTCGACACATCCCAATTTGGAGTATCAATATCGATAGGGGATCGATTATTACTAATATCACTGCCAATGATAATATCAAATGAAAGTCCTCATAACTGTAATGTGCACCCAATATAGTTTATGAAACACATAGCTTCTCCTCTAAACATGTACATACTAAGCCAAGATCTAAGTATATACATGAATAGAAGAGACATTAAACAATAGATCTATATAAAATCTTTGACAAAAAAAACCATAGATGTTATCCTAAGTGCCCCAATACACAATTTATCCAATCTACATAAACAATTCAAATGAAAAATCAGAAAAAAAGGCTCGTGATTGTGGATAGGTGTAGGGGATGTTGTGCAAAAAGAATCCATATATAGAGATTTAAGCAAACAGAGACATATCAAAAAGTGAACAAGTGAACAACCTCAACCATGTCACAATAAGCCTAATAAAAAACACCAAACAAAGGCCTTATCTAAATCTATAAAAGGCTTGTCAAATATTAAAGATAAGCATAGTGGCCCTAATCCAAATACTTCATAAAAAATCAATTAATCTTACCAATAAGAAGTGATAAAATAGTAGTTTCATCAACTTCTTGAAGATCATCCTGATCATTAATTGCTTTATTTGCCAGGACATCATCAATTTTATTACATTCTCGATAGAAATGTTTTATTTCATAGCTTGAAAAAGCATCTAAGTAAGTTTTATTTTGATAGAAATGTTTTATTTCATAGCTTTATTTGCCAGGAGATCATCAATTTTATTACATTCTCGATAGAAATGTTTTATTTCATGCCTTATCAAGGCGATACTTAAGAGCCTAGAAACTAGAGGACTTATTCATCAGTGAAAATTAACAACTAGCATGTAATCACTTTCAATATTAACATTATGGAGCTTCAAATCAATGGTAGAAAATAGACCTAGAATAAGTGCCTCAAATTTTGATACATTGTTGGATCAAACAGGTAATTTATTACAAATAGATTTAATAATTTTCCCATTTGAATCTTGAGTTATAGCCCTCACCCCAGAAAGCCTTGATTTTCACTACTTGTGAAAAACTCACATATTGCTTAAATTATTCATTTATCTACTTGAAATGATTTCATAATGTGGAATCAAATCCTGCCTTTTCATAAATCTAAGTTCAAATTGACCCCATGTTGTCCCCGTCCAACTACTAATTATATGTCAATTTGAATTTTGAAACATGTCAAATTATATTTTGAGATGTATTAAAGAACAAATTCTTAATTATTTGATCACGTCTAAAATCATCAATGATCCAATCAACCTATAAAATCAACCCCACATAAATTAGATTTTCACTTCTTGTGGCAAACTCATTTACCTTTATCTAAACACCTTGGTCCTTCATTTATCGATTTTCAAATTATAGTGATTTCACAATCCTTTCAAAACTCAAAGTTTGTGCCCATATTGTCTATCTTCAACTATTGTTATATATACCGATTGAAGTGTGTACATTTTAAACTATATTTTGTCACATAAAAGAACCCTAATTTATTTTGTCTCATCTAGAATCATCAAAGATCCATCTGATGCAAAAATATCAACCCCACAAATACTAAATTTTGACTACTTGTGATAGACTCACATAACTCATCCTTAAATTATCCATTTGTCTACTTGAATTGATTTCATAATGTGAAATTTATCAACACCTTTTCAAAAGTCTATAACTCAAACTATACTCTTTTTGAAAATCAAATATGCTTCAATGATTAAATGAAAGGTGATGCCATTCCTCCATAGGAATCAAGCAGCGTACAATTACATAATCAAGTCCAATAAAAATATTGCCCACATAACAGGCCCTTGCCCGAAATAAAGTGCACAAAGAAGACGCTCAAACATCAGAAACTCCCTCTCAGTACTCCAAAAATACAAGATCCTCTTTCCTCACTAAAGAAAGACACCTTAAACCTTACCAAAATTAAGACAAACTATTTTACTGTAAAGACTGAATTTATACACAAGAATGCCACATAAGCTTTTAAGCATAACCAGTCGAAAAGTCAAAATGTCGAAAGACAAGGTCGACAATTGAATACATTTATCACATGTTACATCAAAAGAGGATCATACAAGCGACCAACTTGTCGAGTGTACAATAAGTCTTTTAAACCAAATTCATACAATTACATGCCGACCAACTTGTCGGATATAGGAATCAAATATACAATTTACATTGATACAATAAAATTATTACATCCAGAAGTGTCGACCAGCTTGTCGATCACTAGATAAAGTACAACATGGAAGTAGAGAAAGAAGAGAAGAAATTAACACTGGAATTATCAACTCATCGGTTTCTGTCTCCTAAGCCTTGGACTGAGTCCCTTACGCTTCCTTGAGAATAGAGGTGGGGTCCAGGTGCTTTTACCGCCCAACCGTGGAGTGGTCAGCTCCGAAAGTGATGAGCTTCCCTGGGGTTCTTCCTGACATGAAGAACGCCCCGTCCCTGCATGAGAGGCCTAGCTTCTCGCTACCGGCAAAATCAGATGGTCTTAGTGCAGCCGTGTAACTTAACCTACAAGCACATATGCCTACAATAGGTTCTATACAACGGATGTAGCAAGGGGTGAAGTTAACCAAGCATAAACAATAAGAACTTATGCAATTTTCTACTTTGGCCAAAGTATTTTATTCCAGATTTGAACTGGCAGGCAAAACAACTTTTACCCTCCCTTGATCTCTACATTCGGCACAACTTCCATCCTAGTTGATACATTCCCGATTTCACATAAATCAGAATAATAATAGCGTGCCACAGCAAACTAATTCAATAAATACATCAATTCGAGCAAGATATCTATCTAGTTCTATAAAACTATATCACTGCTGATAGGATTCACCCAGTGCTCTGTTTTACTGTATGGTTTCCAGTTAAGAACAAGAGAGAAATCAATCATGTCAGGCAATTAATGTTTCAAAACAGGGAACGTTCTCTGTAGTCAAGTTACCAGAGCTATGCTTTACATGCAGCTTTAAGCATGTAACAAAATTAGAATTAAAATATTAACCCCCTAGTACATGATGTTTATTTGCTCTCAAACAGTGGTAAATACTTTGTAAAGAACTATGACAACCAAGCTAAACTTTAAACTCTGGATAATTGAAAACAATGCAAAACATGTTACATCACTGCCCAAGTCAATTCGCAGGTGTTCTGAAATCAAAATTTTTATATCTGCATTCTCAACTTTTGGATTTAAAATCTCTATTGAACATTGAAACTTTGGCTGACTCTTGCAGTGCACATTATGATGTAACAATAATGCAGAGAATTTTGCTACCGCTTGTTTGCAATCACCCCACTTTCAAATGAAATTTTGGTCTGAACAATTTTATATGTTTGTCTGCTTAGTAATGGAACACAGAAAATAGTTTTCTAACAACCACATTTCCTATGACGTGCAGGTGACCAATATCATCAAATATCGAAATAGGCATTATACATTTTAATGGAATACAGTTTTTATGACAAATGATTCAAGGGAGGAAATCATGTATGAACTGTAATTAATATTGAATACTCGGACATGATACTGGCAGATGTAAACTATTCTACTCAGTCAACATCTTCTGAAAATGATTCAAATTTGGAGTAAGGAGCAATCCCTGGGTATCTGTTAGCAAAGCAATCTGTTGGTGACAAGCCAAAATCAGACTAAAGGAAAAAAAAAAAACTTGTTTTCTGTGTCATTACTTGCTTCCTTGCATATTCCATATTTAATACTGAGATTTTATTATGTATATGAACACATAATCTAGGAGAAATGACACTCCAGTGGGCTCGAATGTTTCCTATATCTTACTCTACGTGGGAGTAGTTTAGAGTACAAATGTCTTAGTAACATTTCTAGATACTATGGCACGACACTCCAGCCACCATATTACTACAAGGTTTAAAGAAAAGGTGTAAAGTAAAGGTTTTACATATCTATTTGTCTCATAAGTTTAGCAATGTCTGCGCATGGCTATGTTTTCATCAGAAATATACCCTTCAGCCACCGTAACTTCTGAGCACAAGGCGTTTAGCTAAGACTGTCTACTAGCCACGCAAGTCTTAGGATATAGTTACAATAGTAAAAGACCCTGTCCATTAGCTGTTTCAGCCATTGCATAGCAAGGACAACGAAGCAGTTCACAGGAAAAAGACACAACAACCAAAAGAAATCGTTCCAACAACAAGGATTTGGGTCGAAACTTAGTAAGACTGTTATCTATTCTCAATAAAGCAATTTAGTTTTTTCAATGTCATAACATCTACACAGGCGATATCTTTGAAGACTAGGAAAAGAAAAATTGACTAGCCAGGACACTAATAGAGTTGCGTAATTTGAGAGAAAGAAAAGTAAGAAAAGTGGTTTCAATTTGGAACCCGGAGTTATTTACTTGTTCTCTCGGCACTCAGCTGCAACTCCTCTCAGCTTCCCTGGTTCCTTCTTCCTTCTTCAATTTGTCCAGAGAAAGAAAAAAAAGTGTCTCTCCAAAAGTTCTTCTCGGCACTATATTGTTGAGGGCAAAATAACCATTTCTTGTTTTAACATGTTTCTTGATTTACTTCCGAGGATGAAAGTAAAAGAAATAAAAAGATTAAAATTTAAAGTATACTTCATTTAATCATGATTTTGATTAATTCTCACCCCAACATTAAAAGACTAGATTAATCATAATCTCATTTTCTTTTTAGAAAATAAATTAAATAAAAACAATGCAGATATTTATTTTTTTATGGAACATTAGTACTCGTAGCAAAAATTAATAAATGATCAGATAGTGGTGTGTGCGTGGCACTACTACATCCGAATCTGACACTAGGCGGGAAGCTAGACCTCTCTCCTCGACCACACCTCTGTCCTCCAACCTGCAACCATCCAAACACTCGACAAGAAAAAAAACTTTCATTAGTAATTCACATGATAAATATACCTCCAAAATTCAATAATCATTTGAAAATTACAACATTTGCCAATTTTGCCATCTCATTTTAAATATACAAAGAAAATTAACCATTTTCCATAGTTACCCAGACATGTCAATTCATCCAAGTCGGCATAAGTCGACTGAATGATCCGCATAATAAGGAGGTCGCAAAACCGGTCGTGACATTTACTGAGACTACATGCTGTGAAAAACATATGAAAGCAAATTTAGCTCATATTCAATCCAACGTTTGTAAATGATTCCAGAAAACACCTAGGATATCCAAGAAGGTCACAATTCTAACCAAATTAGATTACTCATCAGTGATCCAAACATAATTTACCCTATGGGCAAGAGCTTGCATACCATGACAGAAACTAAAGAACTCCAAGGCCTACAAGTAAGAGGGGAAGCTCTGCAACTCCTGGAAGCATGTCCAAATTTATTGGCCTTGAAGGAACACAAACAAGACCATTTCATGTTATTGTCAAGTGGCACAATTGGAGATTCACCAAAAAATTCTTCATCAGAAGACTCTTCCCAAGGATCGGTCATATGATTTTGTTTTCTTGGGTACTTTTGGTTTGATGTAGCAATAGAAATCCCATGTTCACTTTCTCCATTGACTCGCATCTTCAGATATATTCTCCTTCTTACAATCTCAATAAGGGATTCTGGTGGTCCTCCACATTCCACATAAGCCATAAAATCCCCTGCAGAAAGTCTTGCAAGAGCCAAAGATATTGTCTCATCACACCACATTAAAGTAGAAGGTGATATCTAACCAATCAATTTAGGAACTTGCAAGGGATCATACTCTATCACTGCTACAACAGTCTGAGAGCGGGATGCATCCTTAATCATTTTCAAAGAAGTAATTGTAGTTTTATTATACTCCACCGTAAGAACCTCTGTCTTTACTATTCCCATATTTTCAATGGTCATTGAATGGAGGGGAGAAAATACAGATATGAAACCCAAAAGAAATCGAAGGACATCTTCTTGGGTTATCCAACAGCACTCCTTCCCTTCATGACTTGTAGGAGAAGCATTTTTGGCTGATCCAATTTTCTGGCCAAGCTTCTTGAAACTCAGCCTTTTAAGACTCTATGGGCACTATCAAATTCTGAGCTCCATCTACAATCAGTTCCAATGCTTGAAATAAGCTTGTGTGTGAATCTACCTGTCAAACATTGGTGAGAGCCCGAGGAGGCAAGGCTGTAATGGGTGCATTGAGATCCCTAGTTAGATCATACAAGTATTTATCCGTAGACAAATAGCATATTATGTCTACCATACAAACTTTCCCCAAACATCTATAATCCACCTGTTGATGAAGCATTCCTTCATCTGCTACCCTATTGCCTGTGTTATGGGTGCAATTCCAAATGCTCGGCTCAATTTCATGGGAATATTGTTGCTTTAGAGACTTGAGAGCATCACCCACAGTGGCAGTGATTGGAAGCCAGGAGAGCGCCGACTTACCCAGACAAAGGTCATATACCTCATATGACTACAGGTTAACTGCCATACACTTACAAATTACAGATCAGGAAGAGCTTAATAGATCACAGATTTGAAAACAAATGCAACAGATGAAAATCCCAATTGGGTCTCCGAACGAGCCTTTTGGGTATTGAAATTCAATCAAATGAATGATTGGATATATGAAGAAATCACAGAATCCAGAGAATGTGCTAGACCATCTTTAACCTTTTGGCTCAACGCCGACCTAGAAAGATCCTAGGAAGTAGAAGGGGATCCAACTCAAACTATACTCTTATTGTCCCTCTCCAACTATTATTAAAAACCATTTTGAAGAATGAAATATGGAACAATTCCTGTTGTATTTTGAGAAGAATAAAAGAGAAAACTCTAATTTATTTGATCACAACTAGGATAATCAAATGTCCATTTACCCTATCCAAGTAAATTGGATTGCCACTGCTTGTGGCAGACTCACCTACCTTGATCTACTACACCATTGTTCTCTTTGTAATCATGAATAGGCATTCCGAAATAAGGTCATTTTTAGAATTGCTAAAGACATGCCAAATATTAGAAGTGAACAATCATCCAAATCATTAAGACCTTAATCCAGATTCATAGGGAAAACATTATTCTAATTTACCAACAAGAAGTGACAAAATGGTAGTTTCGTCAACCTTTTGTAAATTATTGTGATCATCAATTGCTTTATTTTCTAAGGCATCAACAATTGTATTAGATTCTTGATAGCAATGCTTAAGCTCATAGTTTGAAAAAACCTTCAAGCAAGATAATGCCTTATCTAGTCGATACTTAAGATTACAGCAACCGAACGACCTATGCATTAGTGAATTAATAACTAACATGGAATCACCCTCTATTATAATATTAAAAAACTTAAAGGCAATAGAAAAAGAAAAACCAAGAATCGGAGCTTCAAATTCAGCCACATTATTGGACCCAACAAGTAGCTTCTTGTAGATAGCTTTAACAATCTTGCCGTCTGAATCTTGAATTAAAACACCCGCCCCAAAAAGTCTCGGGTTACCCCTTGAGGCCCCATCAAAATTTAATTTTATAAATCCAAAGGGAGGCGGAGACCATAAAGCATTAGCTCTTATCTGAGATTTATAAATTATATTATGAGACCCTTGGGTTGGAATAAAATGAAGCAATGACCAAGTATTTTGAATGAAACTGTCCCATTTAGTGAATGATTTAAAATGATTAACTTTCTTAAACAAAACAATCTTAATAACTCAAAGATTAATTTTTCAATCTTATTAATAACCACAGAGATGGGTGAGAGATGCTTACGAAAAACCCTCTCATTCCTTTCTAACCAAATACACCAAATCAATATGGAAGCGCTAACTTCCCATAATGATACAAAGCCAGCTGATGTGAAAATAATCGGCCAGGATTGAAAATGTGACGATAGATCTAGACCCACATCAGTACACCATCCCAATCTACCAAATAACCAATACCAACATTTCATTGTAAAAGGAAAATGTAGAAAGAGATGGTCTATCATTTTCATAGAATATCCACACAATGTGCATGGAATTACAATAGTGATTCCAAGCCTATCCAATCTCATTCCAGTTAAGACACGGTGTTGAATCTCAAGCCAAGAAAAAGCACTAGTTTTAGGAAGACATGATGCCCCCCAAAGGAGTCTAGTACACCAGTCACCGACAGGATTAGCCGGGAAGCATGATGCATATCCATATTTGACATAATACTGCCCAAAAGTAGCATGTGTCCAGATTAATTCATCTTCCTCATATTAATATTTTCCAAATTTAGCAAGGAATGTACAAACTATAGAGATCTTTCAATTTAAACTAAGCACATGAAATAACATAGGCACAAGAGTGAATAAGATAGTACCCGGAAATTGAAGATGTAAACTCAGATTTGCAACTAGTTATCTTCAAGTTTTCCTTCACAAGTACTTGTATTTGAAGCAGTCAATGAGACCAAAAAAAAATCATTACCTATTATGACTTTCCAATCTGTTGTAGAATCAAACTTCTCATGCCCAATATATGATGTTGATCTGCTCTCCCTTTTATATTCTTGATCTGCCCTATGAGTGTAGCTTGATAGGCTGACAATTTCACAAGTAGGGTAAATCAATTATCATTAACATAATTTTCCTAAGCAAATTTGCTTCAGCACCTAGACAAATTCTGCTTCAACACCTTGCGACTTTGCAAACCTTTTTCACACAAATTCGCTGAGGTTATGTTTGCACTAGTTTGACTATTACAAACAAGATCGCCACCTTTAAGAGTCAATTTTGGAGTAGATGACAATCGCTGTAATTATCCAGCACTTGGATAAATTCAATCAACATGAAGAAATCAAATCTTGGAGAGAAGACAGTATGTTATGTTTTTGATATATCTTCTCCAAAAATTGATTTACTCATATATGGAAATGGAGTGCCTCCTCAAGAGGCCGACTTGGATAATTAAATAATAAATATATTTACCTAAGAGGACGACTTGTGCCCCCTTTAATTTATTATTTAAATTAAACCATTTAAGCATATAAAATCGATCTTATTAATTAACAATAAATATTAAATATTCCCTTATACTCAATATTATTATTTATATATATATGGGTAAAAGCACAATAATTTGTCACCCTTTTACAAAGGAAAAGGTTAACATCACCAAAACTGTAAAACTTCAAGGGCATAAAAGTCACATTTCTATTGAGAATTTGAAGATGATGTAAACTGATGAAATGTGTCAAATAGGATGAATTATATGCCTATAATTTTTTTTTTTAAATTGAACCAAAATTAATATGTTTTTTGAAAATTTTAGGTCTATTTTTTATTTTCTGAAAAATACTATAAATTAGGGTGTTTACTTCCCACCAAATCATTATAAGTAAAACATTGTTTTTTCCTCCAATTTTAAAATATTTTTTAGATCACATGTATAGGTAGTGCAAAAAAAAAAAGTGTTTTCGATGTATAGTTTGCCCGTTATAAGTATTCAAAGTCAAACTTACTTGAAATCAACAGTTTTTGTCTCCCGCCATTTTCCCCTATCAAAACTATACCAAAAACCAAATAAATTACATATTATTGAAGAGGACTCTCTTCTCTAGTGTTATCTATGATTTTAAAAATATTTCTGAATTGATTTAGAATTTTTTTATATTATCTGAACAACCGACTTCTGAAAGCTTTAACAACCTACATGTAGTTTTTAACAAATTTGTTCAATATTTTGTAGTTGAAACAATATACAATTTATATGTCAAGAATCATAGTTCTGAGATCTAGAAAAGGGTACTTTTAGTTTCTTGACATTGTCTAGTTTGAGCAGAGAAAAAAATAGCAGAAGTGCAAACTTCTGGATTTTTAATGTTTTTGGAGGTTTGGCTGCCACATGGCATGCCTCCTAGGTAGACTGGGCCGAGTCAGACTCAGACCAGTCAGACTTGGCTGAGTCCTACTGGCCCTCCCATTGGCTCACGCATGAGCCAACTTGGCCATGTAGGCACCATTCGGTGCCACGTTGACTCGACCGAGTTGGACTTGGCTGAGTTAGATTGGGTTGAGTTTAACTTGGCCGAGTCAATCAAGTTAGCTTAAAAGGTGACAGATTATTGTGCTTTTACTTATATAAAATTATAATAATAAATATATATTATATATATTTATTATTATTACCCAAGGTATAAGATATTTTCCGTAAAGGCCATAATATCAACACTCCCTCTTGGACTTGAGGCAAAGATCCACTCATGGATTCTTCATCATAAAACATAACCAAAATGGATTCCATATATATAAATTCCATAGATCTCAAATCTATGAAGGTAGATTTCTATTCTACCAATTTTGATAAGAACACATATGTTCATTATCATTCCCAACCATAGATTTCATATCCATATGAAAATCATCTTTCGATGGTAACGTCAAATCACATGATGCTTACCATCTGGATGTGGATTTTCAAGATCCACAAGTCTCCTTAAGAATATCAAGTCCATGATATTCAAGGAGGCATCAAGTCCATGATGCTTTCCAACCACGAAATATCAAAATAACATCCAGTCCATGATGTTTTCAAATTTTGTGGATTTCCTAGATCCACAAGTCACCTTGACTCAACTGATAGAATATCAAGTCCATGATATTCAAGATAACATCAAGTCCATGATGTTTACCAACCATGAGTGATATCAAGTCCATGATATCAAAATAACATCAAGTCATATGATGCTTAACATCTAGATCCACGAGTCACCTTAACTCTTTTGAATATCAAGTCCATGATGCTTTCCAAACTCAAGTCATCTTGACTCAAACATCAAAACCATGATATTTCTATCCAATTTGTGGATTTCCTAGATCCACTTTACATCAAGTACATGATGTTTACCATGTTCTCGTAGTAATTATCTATCGACATCAAGTCCATGATGTCCACCAATTACTCAAATGTGGACCCCTGATCCATGAGATATCAAGTCCATGATATCATGAGCATTGGTTTAACAAATATCAAGTCCATGATATTCACCAAATGCTTTGAGAAATGGTCTCCAGACATCAATTCCATGATTTTTACCAAGTGCTCAACAATGGATCCCTGATCCTTATGATGAATATCAAGTCCATGATATTCATCAATTCATAAGAATAACTTAGCCATGAGCATAAGTATATCCAACTAAATAACTATAAACAAAATCTTACATAAGTATAAGAGTAACACAATGATCATATCATAAACAAAATCTTATCCACATAAGAGTGGCAACTATGATCATAAGAATCAAAATGTGTTCACATATAGAACCACATATAATCTTAGCCATATGAAAGAAACTATGATCCATTCATACACAATAAGCCAATAAGGTATGCTTCATCCTTACATAGTATACAATAAGCCAATAAAGTATGCTGCAATAACCAATGTATTCAAATGTAGTTCTCTCATAGAACAAGCATAATTCAGAAATAAAGATAGCATTAATCCAATTGTAATGTAAAATATTACACAATTGGCTATAAAAAAAAATATGAACCATTCATACAACCATTAACATAAGGTAGTTAGAATTTAATAGTTGTGTATGGTGCCACACTCATACAAAATCAGATACAAAAATGTAAATGTATGTAACCAGCATAAGGAGTTTATAACTTAGACAATTTCACTAGTGAGCCCATTTATAAAACTCCCTATCAAATTGGAACTCCCTCTCAAAGTGAAAAATGCTCAGTTTCAGGTTCTTTTATCTCCACAAAGGATGCTTGAAGGTTGTTCCTCTCAGGACAATTTATAGCTATGTGACCAAACTTCTCACATTTATAGCATTGAGTTTTAGAGAAGTCCCCTTTGAGAGGTTTCTTCTTCTTAAGGTTCTTCCCTCTTCCCTCCTTGTCCTTTGAACTTCCTTCATTTTCGTTCCTCTTATCCTTTTGGAATTCTCTTTTCTTCTTGAATTTCCCTTTCCCCCTTTTGAAGTTTTGAGAGTAAAGAACTTGAATATCTTCCTTGAAGATTGAGCCTCTTGATATTAATATTGCTTCTTCTTGAAGACAATCGGTCTTTAGTCTATCAAGAGTAGGTAATTAGGGACATGCACTAATCCCTTGAATGAATGCATCCCAAGTAAGAGGCAATCCATTAAGATTTGTCACAACTAGCTCTTTATCATCATATTTGAACCCAATTGATGACAGTTGATTCCTTAGCTCATTTATTCTCATGAAGTAGGATGTGATTGACTCCCCTTGATTCATATTGATCTGGGAGAGGCTATTTTTGAGAGCTAGGACCATGTTTGTGTTGTTGATCTAAAACATGCCAGTCAATGAAGTGAACATCTCATATGCATTCTCTAGATTTGCAATTGTTGGCACAATGTGATCTTTAACACTATCAACAATCACTAGTAAATTTTGGCCATATTTTCAATGCGATTTCATCAATTTTTTTATTCACGTTGGTCAACCAAACAACCACTATTGCCATCGGATTTTTTTCGTCGAAATTTTCCACGTTTGGTATTGTCATCCTAAAACCAACAACATAAAGGTCAGAAAAAAGGGTTGGAATAGAGATGATTGTCTGCACCTTCCACACTAATCCCTTTTTATTTTTGGTCAAAGTTTCGACTACTACACAACAAAAATCCTATATAAACAACAAATCGATCCATGAAACGATGTCAAAATATCGACGATGGTTTTTTGATTAGTTCATCGTTTATATAGGATTCTAATCGACTGTCACTATAAAGAAAGTCGCAAAATTGACTCTACTTAAAAAAAAAATATCACCTTTTTAGCTCAAAGGTTTCTAGTCAACAATATAGGTTTTACATTTGAAAGGGTCTAATTTAGGATTTTAAATTTGTTAGGGTCTAATCAGTGGTAGGGAGAATGCTAGAAAAGGTTGTAGAATTAGGCTTTACACTTCTCAATTGCATTTTCTTAGAAGTCTCTCAAATCTGGTTTTACCAAAAAATATGATATCTTGATCAATACTTGATGAAATCGAATGATTCCAAAGCCAAATTTTTGAGGATTCAGGCCTCTATTACATCCAATAGGTGTCAGATCAGAATGCCAACATATTTAACCCCAAACAAATGCCTGCAATCAGACTGTTTTATTGGGACAACAACATGGAAAATGTAATAGTTTCACTCTTCATTGATGCTAAACTTAGATATTCGACCAAATCCATCTTTTGGGACATTTTTCAACATATTTAAACTTATTCTCAACTAAAAAAACTGACACCAACCATTTTCAATTTACTATGAACTACTTTTGGTCGTTGAAACATGTTTAAGAGCATGTTGTCATCTTGACAATTTTTGACAAATTTGAGTTTTCTTGTACCAAAGATCTAATTTATCATTCCTATTACATGAGTATGGTCACTAAGACCTTATGAGACAAAAAATACTAAAAAAACTCCTATTCTACATTCAAATGGATCTATTGGCTTAGTCATGAAGTTCATTATTTGGGATTTCCCTTTGTTGCTTTGTAATTTTTTTCCCTTAGTTGCTCTTTATTTTTTCCCTGAGATGCTCTATAGTATTTTCTCCTGCTCTGCTATGTATTCTCCTTCCTGCAACACTTTGTATGTCTCCGCCTATGCATTTCTCTATGCTCCTCTTTATCTTTCATGCCTTCTCTCCTCTATATATTTTTCTCACCATTGTGATCCTATTTCTAACAATTGCAGCTTGCATTTGCATTCTAAAAGTTCTTAGTAATCATATAAAGGCCTGCTAGAAAGCATCCTACATAGACCCAAAGAAATCTATTAAATACATTCCATTTCATTAATACAAACACTTATATAGTAGCCCTTTTGTAATGTCCCCTTCTAGAATTTGCCTTAAATTGTACCCTACAACACAATTTCAATAACTAGGGTTAAAGAGGTGGCTTACTGAGTAGGATATTTTGTACATTGTACTTTGAAGATGAGTCCTACAATCAACAAGTAAGGAAACAAGTGTACATGTATACATACATAAACTAATTGTTAGCATGATATAATCTATCTTAAGCCTTATGAATTGATAAAGAGATATACAAACCCTAACCTAGAGATTCAGATAATAAGGGATATGAAGAAGTTCAATTATAGAATCTAAATCATAGAGTGCATATAAATACATATAAGATATTAAGCTGATTACTTATCACTGAAACAAAATGAATTGAACACTTATCAATTAATCATAGCTAGATACAGGAAAGCATAATAGAGCTCGTTAACAGGAAGGCCTTTACAAAGTTGATGGCCAAATTTGGAATGCTAGATGGAATTACAAGCTAGTTGAGGTTATAATGTAACATGAAGATTACACTTCAGGAGTAGCCATTAACATATTAATAAGTGTTTAACAGTGAGATAGTAATCTAAAGGTTGTTGATGACAACAGAACTGTGTTTTGCATAAAGTGCAAAGATGGATTTGTTTTGGAGGTAGAGAAGCTCATTACTAGGGCTCTGGATCAGTTTAGCTCGAGCTTCACTTGGTTTCGAGAATAGTTTAATATTCTCTACTTAAAAAGGCAAACCATGTGAAGGTGGAAGCTCATTTGTCCCCACCCCCCTAACATCACTCTAAATTACCCATTAACATCTAACATTCATTCATTCATCCATTTATCAAACATAACATTCAATAACACCTAAAATTAATTAACAATTGGTTACACATTCAATGTACACAAGAAAGGTTACACAATTTCAATTTAAAATGTTAACTTGTATTAAAAATTACACAATTGATCAATGTTCAATAGAAAATGAATACCTCCATCACTGCGATGCACATCACTTTCGTCTTCTATTTCTGCATTTCCTTGGCTCGAGGAAGATAGACCTGACAAATACATATTAGGTGGTTCCTACAGTCCATCAAATGACAGATATAGTTGGTAAGGAGCGAGATATTTCGCTAAATGAGGGTAATGTTGATGTAATCTATAGGGTGTATTGACTTATACCTGTCAATACATGTCACTATGCAGGATCCTCATAAAAGGGGTTAAATTTCCTTCATATGTGAATCATTTATCTCAAGTTAGCCAACAATTACGTGATACCTATGCTACAAATTACATAGAAGACAACATGAACAATATGCATTCATCATAATCATTGTATATTATTTTAATTCCTTACCTTTACTTTATGTTGGCTATGCAGGATTGTCAACAAAAGGGGTGATGATGTCTGTAGTCAATTGCCTATTTCCACAAAGAGTTACAATCACACAAAATATATGCATGTAATCAGCACCAACAATTGAGCATCATAAGAAATAAATTAATTATGAAAACATATAAGTCAAATAAATTTTTATGACTAGATCAATATTACCATCATCATCATGACCATCATTGTCATCATCATCCTCAACATGATGATGATGATGATGATGATGACCATGATCATCATCATCATCATCATCATTATCATCATCATCATCATCGTCGCCGTCGTCGTCGTCGTCATTATCATCGTCGTTGTCATCATCATCATCATCATCATCATCATCATCATCATCATCATCATCATCATCATCATCACCACCACCATCATCTTCTTCTTGTTCATCATCTTCTTCTTCTTCTTCATCTTCAGTTTCTTCTTCTTCCATCACATTATACTTTACTAGCCTTCCTCTTGGATCATGTCTAACAACAAATGACCAACCCATTTTTTGTGGAACCTCTATGTAAAACACTTGCTCACATTGGCTTGGAAGAACATAGGGAACAATTGCAATCTAATTAATTCACATAGATCAAAATCCGTAACATTTTTCATCATTTGATGCCCAACATATACTACAATAGAAATATTACCTTCCCTATTTTGGAATTAATTTTTAAGGTGATATCGAAAGCTACATACCTTACTGTTGGGTTAGTGATTGTGTCAATAAACAATGTTTTATGATCTCCTACCACCTCAATTAAATCTCCAACTTCCTTTTTCATGTTGTGATAACAACACCATCTTATTTGGCAAGGAAAAAAAATCTTCTTTATAGCTCCCCCTAATCCAACACATTCTAAACTAGTTTTCAAAGACATTTTCTATGCCAGAGCTAGGTGTAACCGCAATGTTTGATGTATCTTCTTCTTTTTTCTTCAATATTTTGTTCATTTCCCATCTTACTTCTTCTATGTCAATATTTTTCATAGGATCGTTCATTCTTGCTGATGTAACATGATTATAATTTCCACTTCTACAATATTTGACAATGTGTCCATTCTAATTACAACAAAAACATTTGATGTTCCTCTATCCTGAATTCTTTGTAGCCACTATAGATATGCATTGATCAAATTTGTGTCAAACCATTGCATAGTTGATAATATCCATAAAATGGTTTGTTTCTTCCATTAACTTGACTTATGCCATACCATATACTATGTACATTTTGTAAGAACCATATCACATAAGACACAAATGACGAATGACCAGCATGCTACACAAATAATAGAAATTCAATGTACACTCCAAGCCAAACCCAAACAACTTAATTAAAATCCATTATAAAATTCAAAGAAAACCCATAAATTAGCACAAATATCATATAATTAGCATGTAGAAGACTAGACATCATTGAATTGTGATACATTAGCTCAATAAATTCCTACAAAATCCATACATAAACCATTGTGCATTAATTAGCACATTATAAGATCTTCATGCACACTAGCCATGATACACTTGGTTAAAATAAGAGAGTCAATATCACTCAACCATGTCACATGAACAAGACTATAACCAATTCCACTTCATCGCATTACACAAGCATACTATGTCATGTCATGACTTAACACGCACACATGCACATATTATGTGTGTCCTATTGTAATTTATCACAATGCACAAGAACAATAATCACTCCATAGTAGTTGAATTCAAATTAGCTATACATATATTGCATAAATG
>MU225576.1:1958250-1972068 GCA_018584345.1 Thuja plicata | reverse complement strand
ATTCATTAATGGCCAAGGTAAGTTAAGTCAAAAGCATGTGAAGTGGGTTGAATTTCTACAAAGTTATTCTTTTATTTTGAAGCATAGAAGAGGCAAATCAAATAGAGTTGCGGATGCACCAAGTAAAGGTGTTTATTGCTAAATTAATTAAGAGTGAACATTACTGGTTTTTATTGTATGGGAGAGTTGTATAAAGAGGATGCAGATTTTAAAGATGATTGGGCAGCGTGTAAGAGTTCAATTGAGAATTGTAGAGTCCAATGGTTGGAGTATTTCATAGAAGAGAATTTTTTGTTCAAAGGGAAGATGTTGTTTATGTTGGAAATATTGACATTGATGTCAAGGGCATACAAGATATTGTTAAAATATTGTCATTGATGTCAAAGTTAAAAACATGAGATGCAATAGAAAGATAGAGTATGAAAAAATTGAATGATATATATGAGAAGTAAAACATTTACTTCATTAGGCATTGATATATACATACCATGATTCCATTATAGCAGTCATTGAAAATCATTGGAGGTCATATATGGAGATACATATCTTAGCTCTCTAGATTCATGAAAGATCACTAATAACAACCAACAATTAAAAGCATCATGTGTATATTGAAACTACAGTTTATGAGAAACAGAGACAGTAAGAAGTATAAGCAGTGGTTCATTGCATATGAAACAACCGGAAATAGTGGCATAAAGGGTGATTTATCATACATCAAGTAGTCACGTCAAATAGAGAATGACTTATGGAACAACATATGAAGTATAAAGACATCGCTGTGAATAACAGTGACAACAACACTAATCAGCCAGCGCATCAAAAATGATTAAAGGAAAATCACAAAAGTATATATGCATAGTAAATAAATAAATATAATTATATGAATCATATGTGAGTAGTTATAGTATAAGTGTGAAGAAGTGATTATAAATAAGGTACAATATAAAGAAATAAAATGAGCAAAAGAAGGTACATTATAAATAAGGTAGTTATAGTATAAAGAAAGCAAATGAGCAAAAGAAGGTACAATATTAAGAAATTATAATGTCGAGCCTAAAAGAGAGAGATTATAAATATAAATGCATGATCACAATTTCAAATGCCAGATCATAAGGGTGGGTTAGGAGAAATAAGTCAATCCTTGACCATGTAAACATGAGGATACTATTGTGACAAATTTTAAGAGAAAAATTAAGCAAAGGTACATGAAGCAACAATTATGATGAACATTAAGTGAAGGTACATGAAGCAAAAAACCAATAAAAATAATATGAGAGTTCAAGTGACCATGGGCATCTTTCATGACAATGCACAGCAGGTTGAGATGAGTTATTTAAAATTTGTGAAACATGTGACAGTATATATGTAATATAGTAAGCTACACTAAATAATAAGAGTGGCCTATAGTTTGGTAGAGTACAATGATCATATGGTAAGGCACAAATTTGCTAGCCTGAATCAAATGCATTAAAGTCCACCTAAGACAGCTAAAAAGAAGAAACAGTGACATTGAGAAGGTATCATTGGTCTTCAAGTAGTCTTGGCAATGTGAGTGATGGCACATAGATAATTTCTAGTAGTTTTAGAACTCTCTAGAACAAACCACACAAAGCTTATTATAATGGGCATTGAGTCATTGTATAAGGAAGACAACAATGAGAGTTTTCATTGCATAAAGGTCATTGTATAAGATAAGGTTATTTTGGTTCCTCAATTGAATACAATTTATTTCAATGAAATTTAAGCCAGTAAGATTATAATCAGTAATGAATGCTTGTTGACGATGGTTATTATTAGGATTTTGGACTAGTTGGGATGGTATTTGAGGTTGATTAACTTGTTCATTGGTTACAACTGTACCAGTGACCAAAATAGTACAAAATGGTTACTATCCACATTACCACGAGAGTCACTATTTTGAGCATCCAACAGGCAATAACAATGGATATACTTACTGAAATAATAATTATGGGTATGCTTGGAAACAATCAGGCAACAAGATGAATTAAACACAATGTTAGTAGGTATGATGGCATGAATGCACATTGAATTAAATTATCACTTTGGGAACTTTGCATCATAAAAATTTATTGGCTTTCGTCGTCTTATGTGGAAGAGTGTTTAATTGAGCTTGGTATCTATTATTTGTATTGGCTAGACGATGATATTATCTGGCTACTTTAGATGTAGCAAGGATGAATCAAGCTACAGGAATTGCATGGAATGTACCTCATCCCATGGTATTATAATGTATATGAGTGTTATGGAGTGGACAAAATTTGACATGCATAATTCTTGGGTAAATACAGAGGATAAATTTCATGTGAAGTTGTGGCTCAAGTTATATTTGGTCAAAGGTTTGATTTATCCCAAGCCACTTAGAATAAAATAATAATATTTCAACATGATTCATAAAAAAAATCTTGTAATAAATAATAATAATAAAGGTATATTATATTATTATTTGTAATAATAGTGTTTATATTTGATTAACCATAAATTGTATAGTAGGTGGTTGAGACTGGTTAGAATGTAACCACAAATTTCTTATTTTTTTAGTCAACTTCCACATGAGTAAACAATGTTATGAGAGCACTGCCTGTACCCTATGCTGTGTGAGCACCACTCATATCCATCCTTTCCTTTCCAAATGCTTCTGTCAAAGATCAACAAAAGCATTCCAAGACAAAGAGAGACATGCTTTGTCAAAGATGAACATAAGCATTCAAATGTGAAGACATACATGCTGCCGGTGAAGAAGCCATGTAGGTGCAATAATGCCCCCTATTTTTTGTGAAATTTTGCAACAATTAAATCAACAAACAAACATGCAATGTATAATATACTGCTGTCACAAATCTAAATGATTATTGTTCAACATACAAGACTGCATAATTCAGGATCTCAATGCATGCATATTAAAATAGATTCCTCATTTCACAACATACATAGCTCTTTCATAAGCATAACTTAAATAATTTAATATTGATGCCAACATGAAATATCAAAGGTCTGATAATAGAAATTAAAAGAGGACAGGTCTGCTACAATTTTGTTACAGTCTACAAATAGACTTATCATGCTCCAAAACTACCCTCACATCTTCACTTTTCTCACTCCCATAGTATCACCAATCAAAAAGGGAACTCCAACCGATAAACCACTATAGAGAATGAAAGGGAAAGGACCTCCAAGTGAGTGAGCACACTCCAACAAAGGTACAGGTCTGATCTAGCTGCCAAAGATAGGTGACTGAGCAGATAAACACCTCATAACCACTCCTCATCAAGCAAGGATGAAGTGAAATTAGTTTAAATATCTTCCTAAGTGATGGGTTCTGTCTACCAGATAATAAATTGTCCACTAACCAGGGTGTGTAGCCTATTAAACTCACATGTCACCACTAGGTTAAGGGTACAACTTGTTGTAGGGGTTCAACCTCTTTATTAAATTTGAACCCTGCTATTTTATGTCTCAAAAATGGTTCAATCTAATCCCCTAGCAGTCAATGAACTTTCAGAATGACACCCGCAAAAAATTATCACTTCACCTAACATTGGCCTGCAAAATGATGGGTTTTAACTCCTCTTTGAAGGTATATGGCTAGGCCAAGAAAGACACTTGCAACTTATGAAATAAAACACCAAATTGCCCAAAAATCCAATGCAAATAATCCCCCAAAAAATCATGATCAATTTGTCTTAAAAATCTTCATTTCATGAAACCTCAAACCCCAAAATCTTCATTAAAACCAGTGTGTTTTTCGTGAACAAAGTGAGGGTGGATATCTTACCACCAAAGCTAGTAAGATTGAAGATGTTTTTTTTCAACGCCTATCATTCAACATCTAAGATACAAGATGTTTTTTGTCAAAGCTAGTAAGATATAAGATGTTTTTTGTCAACGCCTAAGATTGAAGAGGTTTTTGAAGAAGGTTAAAAAATATCAATGCCTATCATTCAACATCAAATTATAGAAAGTACTAGGGATGCAGTAATTGCCAGGAGCTGTGTTGTGGGAGCGGCCTCTCTAGCTCCTCCTTTGTGTGTAACCTAGTGATATACAAACGGAAAAGGACGGCGAGGAACCCTGTGGGACAAGAAAGATCCAATAGCTTAGATTGACTGGTTTTGATTGATTTGTTTCTATAGCGGCCTCCAAGAAATGTAGCCTCAAAGAAATGCGGAGCCCTCTTCTGCTCTCAATGACGAAAAGATAATGATAAGAAATCTATCTTTTTTTAAAGTTATATCCCCGTGATCGTCGTAATTATGACTAACACGGGCTTGACTCTTAGGTCATCGTAATTACGACTAACATGGGGATGGAATAAAAAAAATCAAAACTTTCCTTCCATATTCTAACCAAGCAAAACAAATGTAATGCATGGTCAGAATTTTTGGTCGATTTTAGGGGTTAAATGTACTAGTGAATTATTCTCATTGCTTTATTGTTGTTTTTGTTCCATTCCTTCTTTTCATCCGCATCTATATCATCTTGAGGAGCATTTTCAATAATTGAAGCAATTTCCAATTCCCTTAAAATGATTAATAACCTGATCTTCCAAGATGTATAATTGATATCTCCCTCAAGAATATCTTCGGGTCTAATCCCGGTTGACATGATAACCAACTTAGTTGAAAGAGTTAGTTTGAATTCCTAAATCTGAAATGAATCTTTTCTCTACCTAGGCTCTGATACCATGTTAATATTTTCTAGATTTAACAAATAATGTACAAACTATAGAGATATTTCAATTTAAACTAAGAACATGAAATAACATAGGCACAAGAGT
The DNA here is from genome assembly GCA_018584345.1 of Thuja plicata. Taxonomy (NCBI): domain Eukaryota; kingdom Viridiplantae; phylum Streptophyta; class Pinopsida; order Cupressales; family Cupressaceae; genus Thuja; species Thuja plicata. The sequence continues at coordinate 1,967,270 of MU225576.1, read as the reverse complement.
AAATAAGATAGTACCCAGAAATTGAAGATGTAAACTCATATCTGCAACTAGTTATCTTCAATTTTTCCTTCACAAGTACTTGTATTTGAAGCAGCCACTAAGACAAAAAAAAAACCGGTACCTATTATGACTTTCCAATATGTTGTAGAATCAAAATTATCATGCCCAATATATGATGTTGATATGCTCTCCCTCTTATATTCTCGATCTGTCCTATGAGTATAGCTTGATAGGTTGACAATTTCACAAGTAGGGTAAATCGATTATCATTAACATAATTTTCCTAAGCAAATTTGCTTTAGCACCTTGAAAAATTTTTCTTCAGCGCCTAGATAAATTTTACTTCAGCACCTTGCGAATGCAAGCCTTCTTCACACAAATTTGCTAAGGTTATGTTTGCACTAGTTCGACTATTACAAACAAGATTGCCACCCTTGAGAGTCAATTTTGGAGTAGAGGAAAATTATTGTAATTATCCATCACTTGGATAAATTTGATCAGCATGAAGAAATCATATCTTGGAGAGAAGACAATATGTTATGTTTTTGATATAAATATTAAATACTCCCTTATATTTAATATATTATTTATATATATCAAATTATAATAATAAATATATATTCTATATATTTATTATTATTATCCAAGGTATAAAATATTTTCGGTAAAGGCTATAATATCAATGCCTCAGAGGAAAAGAAAATAACTCTTTTATTAATCTCTTCTTGTAGTTCCCAAGTAAGATACAAAGGAGCAACAAATGCAGAGAAATCTGTCCACCTTATGTCCAAAGAAGAAATATCATGGTTCGCCACAAAGTAATCAAAGACTTGGATACCCCAAGCCATTTTTAACATAAAATCCAAAGGGGTCCAATCCCTAATTTGAATGAGAGGCAGGATACCATTCCGGGAATCTTCCCAGAACCTAGCTTTATTACCATTATGAATTATCCAGGATAACTGTGGAAGCAATAATTTCCGACAAGAGCTAATAAAATTCCAAATTTGAGATCCCTTAGGAATTAGAGATGTAGAATTAAAGAACATGTCCCTCATTGGAGAGTCAAGATAGTTTTCCATCATAAGTCTAACCCAATTTCGGTGTGGGTTCTGATACATTTTCTAGAAAAGCTTAGCTCCAAGAGCCCTATTTTGCAGAGATAAATTTCTAACTATAGCACCCATCATAGACTTTGGTCTAAAAACCTTATCCCATGCAAGGAGAGGCATTTGTTTCTCCTGAGAGACATTATCAACCCATAAAAAGTCTGGTAATATAGACTGTAGCTATGGAACATACTTCTTAGGCATGTTTAGTACCAACATTATTTAAATTGGATCTGCATTTAGTAAATTGATTTTATTATCATAAGCTTCCCTGAAAGGGTAAGTCACCTATGCTTCCACGATAATATTTTGTTGGATATGGCAGAGAATACTTTCTCCCAAAAAGTTTGTTTCTCACTGCCTGTGAAAAAGGGCAATCCTAAATATTTACAAGGAAAAGTCCCAATTGAAAAATTCCAAAACTGTGTGTCTCTATTGTACTAAAGGGGCTACATTAATAAAGAAAATTTAGACCTTTGTGGATTGACCAATTGATCAGAGGATTCAAAATACTTATCAACTATTTATTTCATGACACGTGATTTGGCCGTCGTTAGTAAACCAAACAAAAGAGTATCGTCAACAAACAGATTATGAGAGAAAGCCTCATTAGTCATAGCGTCTAAAGTAATTCCATTCTATTTTTTCATGAAAATTTTCGACTTGATGACTCTGTTGAGGCCCTCAGCCATAATGATGAAAAGGAAAGGGGATAACAAATCCCCTTGCCTAATACCCCTAGATTAGGAGAAAGACCCATACAGGGAGCCATTGATAATAATCAAGAAAGTAGGTGAAGACACACATGACATAATCCATTTAACCCATTGTTTATCAAAACCAAATATATTAAGAACCTCAAAGAGAAAGTTCCAATTGACACGATCATAAGCTTTCATCATGTCCAACTTTAAAATCATTGTAGATTTGTTCTCAAAATAAATTGAATGCAAAATCTCATGAGAAAGAATTTCCCCTTCAGGAGTCTCCTGCCTAGGCACAAAACCCCCTTTCTCATCCAAAGTTATAAAGGGAATCAACTTGGAAAGCCTAACAGAAATAACCTTTGTAATGATTTTGTATAATGAATAGTATAAAGATATAGGTCTAAAATCAGCAAAAGTCTTGGGATTATCCACTTTTGGGATGAGAGAAATCCAAGTGTAATTCAATTCTCTAAGCGTATATCGATTACTCCTAGCTTCCTCCAAGGCCATTAGAATATCCGGCCCAAGGAAGTCCCAACATTTCTAAAATAAACATGATTGTAAACCCATCAAGCCCCAGAGCCTTGTTTGGAGCCATAGAGAATACCACACTTTTAACTTCATCAAGAGTAAAAGAGGACATCAACATTGTATTATCAGTTTGAGAGATACACTTTGGAATGGAGTTAAGGATAGAATCATGTGATATAGTGGCATCCTCAATGAGAAGGTTACTGAAGAAAGAAATAGATTCTTGTGCAATTCCCTCATCATCCTCAATAGGGCCCATTGAAGAATCAATGCTCACAATTTTATTCCTAAGATGATGCATCTTAGTGGAGGCATGAAAGTAACGGGTTTTCTATCCCCTTCTGAAAACCATAGATCATGATATTTTTGTTTCCAATAGATCTCTTCCCTCAACAAAATCTCTTCTAACTCTGATTTAAGGTATTTTTCATGTAGGAAGGTTTGGGCATCCATACCTTGATCAAGAACCAATTTATTAATTTTGTCTAAGTCAAATTGAATGCAAGATTTCCCAAGAAACATGTTCTTAAAATGAGTTTTATTCCATTCCCTAATTTTGGTTTTTAAAAACTGCAACCTCTTTAGATGTTGAAAAGGAAATGATTAATTGAATTCTTTGAATAAAAAATATCTATTTTTGAAAATATTTATTTGGAAACAACTTTTCAAATTTAGAGAGGAGGGAAAAGTAGAATGAGATTTAGGCAATTTTGAACAAAAGAAGAGGAAAGAAATTTTATAAAACCTTTATAATTAATTTGAAAAACATCTATCCTCTCCTCCTCTATGAAGAAAACTATCACTTTTCTTTCTTAATTTTTGTGGTGCTTGGGATTTTCCAAGTTCAAGGAAAATTGTCAAGTTGTGTGCCTTACCTTCAAGAATTATATTTTTCTCCATTATTTTAGCTTACAATTTGAAAGTTATTCCTTTGTTTTTTTACAAATTTTAAATTAAATTCATTCATTTTCCATGCCATAATATGTAGATACATATGGGCTCCTTTGCATATGATTGAAATCATAAGATTAGTGATATATTTACTTTGTGTTCTAATTTTAATTTAAATGTAAAATTACAACAATAGACTTGAGTTATGGTAAATATTTATAAAACTATTATGTGAGCAAAACATATATTGATTTTGTTGGATGTTATTGTTTTAAGGGTATGTTTGAAGATTTAGTATCCTATATATTTTAGAAGTTAATATTTGAAGGTTTCTATGAATCTATTGATGGATTTGAACACCTTCATTGAGTTTAAAAATTTTACATTATTCTCAAGAGAAAAAGGAGTCATAAGCATGCAATAAAGGGGAATCTTGGTATTGATCACATTTCCTATAAATTTGAGCTTCTACAATTTATCTTACTAGTATATGAGTTAGTTCCTATATATTTGAAAGCCCCTCGTACTTAAATATTATGTAGGATTTCTTAAATAATTAGTATTTTCTAGAGGTCTAATTCTATTATTCCTAGAGGTGGTTTTCTATAGAAAAAGATTTATATTTTATTTATTATTTAGGAAACATTACATCCTCAAATATGAGAAAAAATTCTTCCTAATTAGCTTTCTCTAAATATTCTAATCTATAGTGGGATTTAAGGAATCAATTTTTCAGTTCATCCAAAAGATTAAAACATGCCTAAGAATTGATTTTTGTTTGATCTAGGGTTTACAAAAGAGGTGGTTATGTTGGAGATGTGATCATACCTTCTCTAGGTTGAAACCTATACACTTGAGCTACTATAATTGATGCTACTAGTAAATGAAAGATTTCCTCTAGATTTGAAAGTCCTTTGTACTTCAAAATTGTGTAGGGTTCCTTAAATAAAGTATTTGATAGAGGTTTGATTCCATTATTCCGAGAGATTTTTTCATAGGAAAATTATTAATAATTTTTATTATTATGAAACATACATTAGATAAAACCCCTAGGAAACTTTTCATCTTTAAAACTGATAAAAATGTCTTCCTAGTTAGTCTAATGTATAAAGCATCTAGACTGGGATTTAAGGAATCAATTTCTTAGTTCATCCAAAAGCTTAAAGCATGCTTAGGAACTATTACTTTGTTTGATAGGTTGTATGATCAAGGTGAGTATGTTAGAGGTGATCATTCCTTCTATATTGTTACAACCATGTGGGGAAAATTGAAGCTATCCACAATCTATGGAGGTTTGACCTAGGTACACTAGTTGGATCAAATTTTCTTTATTAGCTATAACCTCCCAGTTGGATAAAATTTAAGAATCAAGGAGGAAAGGAAGTAGTTAGATGAAAAAAATTAATCAAGATAATGTTCAATCTTAACCCTATGGATAGTAAAATGATATACCTTTTTTTTACATGGAGAGCATCCCCATCTTGATGCAAAGTTCTTCCACTTGGTACCAACTAAAATAGCATCTCCCTCTTTCCCTCTAGTGTGCTTGGTAGTATAGAATTTTTCCTCCCTCCATATACATATGAAGTTTATCTCTATATTAAAATGCACTACTTCAATCTCTTGAAGTAGCAGAATGTTTATCTCTCTATTCATATTAAGGAATCTTTTTATAATATATTTACTATCTAGGTACTCTAGCCCCATGACATTTTAAGATGCATAGTTCAGATCCATAAGGGTTAGGGGTGATATCCATGGGTTCCCTAAAGGTTTTATAGAATTTTGGAAAATCTCCCTTGGGGACCTTCTTATCGTGTTTGTTGATGATGGATCCACTTGGCCTACCTCTTTTCCTCCTAATTTTGAATTTAGAGGTTTTCTCAGCTCCCAATGTGGGTTTAATGAGATTCTTATCTTTCTTATCCTTCTTTGCCTTAGTATTTTTCTTGGTCTTCCTATCACCCATCACCTTCAATATCGCATCAACAATATCTAATTTTTAGCTACCGCCATATGGAACAATATCCCATCTCAACTCAAATTTCTCCTCTGGGTCCACTCCCTCCACATGATCGAAATCACTCTCACTCTGATTCAAAAAGCCATCCCTAATAACCTCTTCTTCTGGGTGAAGCACATTTATTTTGAAAGTTTGGTCTATGCTATTAGAAGTGGTTTGGTTAGGCCTAAAAGGGAGGTGGCAATAGGGATAATAATGAGGGAATAATTGGAGAAACAATCATTAATCATAAGCAATCCTGATCGATTCAAGTGCCTCATCTCTTCACCCTCTACAATAGGTTCAGGTACTCTACCCAAATAAAGGAGGACATCTCCATTACCCTACCCTTTATCAAGCTCCTCCTTTCCTCTGTCAATATCAGAATTTACACCATCACCCGCCTTGTCCTGTTTGGAGGAAGAGGTTCCAAGGGACCCATCTTCTATTGAGAATTTAATTCCTCTTGAGGCTGACCCGGTGTCACATCCATCCTTAATAATTTTTTTCAATTCTTTTATGTATCTAATATACACCTCATTTTATCAATAACAAACTATTGGGCATTAAGAATTTTGTGCTTGGGGGGGCATTTGCAGTGGCATCATTATAGGTTGGGGTGGTATCAATAAGTTTTGTCACCCTATGGGGGTGAGATGTTTTCCTTAGGAATTCCTTAAGCTCATTGAGTTTCACCATGTATTCTCTATGTTTCTTATCAACATAAATGGGTTCATATCTCTCTTGTACAATCAAAGCATTATTTAGATCAGACTTTGGGGGATGAACATTCACAACCTTATTGGCTTGGGGTATATCTTTTCTCTTGAAATTAGGGTTTATAGGAACCATACCCTTAGCATTAGGGTTATTGGTGTTTATTTTATTTCTTAGCATAGGGAATTTTTTCCTTTGATGTCCTTCCCTTTAACATAAGAAACTGTTAGAAACACTGAGAGGGGGGGGGGGGGGAATCAGTGTTTGTCTATTAATTACTNTGAGAGGGGGGGGGGGGTGAATCAGTGTTTGTCTATTAATTACTTTTCAGCAACTTAAACATAAATCAAACATACATTGAATGAAGCTTAATATAAGAACTCATAACACAAGATATGATTACGGGGAAACCTTGATCAGAGGAAAACCCCAGTGGGAATTAGCACCCACAAATATTGTACTAGGTATAATGAACCTGTTAAAGATCATTTGCCCTATTAGAAGCAGTCTTTACAATATGAGTACAATGACCTAGTTAAAGGTTTGACCCTATTAGGAGTCTTTTACAAAACCCTATTAAAGGTATATGGCTCACTGCCTAGGCTCACTGCCCAATAGGATGAAGGCTACAACCTTCTGAAAGATGATATACACTATATCAAAATGAACTGCTGTGATGACACTATTGTCTGATCAGTTCTGTGTATGCACAAATTCTCTTACTCTCTTAAAGAGCTATATCATATACTGACTTCATCATACTACTCTTCTATATCTTTCTCTTGCATAATAATCAATACTTGTAACATAACTTTACATTACATACTTATATGTTCATATCCGAATTGGCGCGACCCAAAACAAGACTCTAGTCGGCCCTAAAACAAAATACACAACACTTTCAAACAAGTCAGCTAAAGCATGTTTACAATAATGCTAATTACATCATTACAAACATATAACCAAAGGTGCTTAGCCATTACATAACAAAATAATTCACGTTGATCAAAATACTTGTCGACTTCCATGCTTTGTCTTCTGGACTGCTGGTCTACTGATCTTCCTGTAACTTTGTCATACTATTGTTTCATACTATATGTGTTTGGATTTAGCATGTACATGTGTCATACAACATATATCTAAATTTGCATAAGCTGACTCGATCTCTCGCACGTGCGCTGATTGCTAAATATCTCTGTCTGCCCTATTTTCCATACTTAGTCATTTTGTCCTTCATGACAGAAACTAAACATGACTTTGTTGCCATGATGAAAACATAAAATGAGTCATGCATCCTCAGGAAGTCAACTTGCCAACAATCTCCCCCTTTTTCATTTATGGCAACAAAGGAATGTGGCCAAGTTTCTCAAAATGACTTAACATAAAAAATGACTATATATCATAACATCTTATTGATATATACATATACTTCTTTGCATATACACATTCTATATTACTCCCCTTTTGACATTAATGACAAAGGTGTACAAAAACTTGTAATTCATCTACATACTCCATGTAAACTTCAGGGTACACAATCTAAAGAGATTGGATCTCTTTCTGCCAAAATACTTTCATTGCATCAACTGTCTGAAGATGTGCGCATAGGGCATAAGTCAGTTTCTTCATTTTCATCAGATCCATGCAAGGACCTTGATCATATGTTGAAATGGTGGAATCAATCTATTTGATGTTCTCATTTAGGACTGATAGAGATGGCACAAATGAATTTCTCAACTGAGTTTGTTGGACTCTTATCTTGCTGATCTCCAACTTAGCTTTCTCAATCTTGTCTAACTTCCCTTGATAAACATTGTTGCAGATGTTCATGTCTTGCGTGGATGTTTCAACTGATTTCCTAATGCTGTCCACCATGATCTCTGCCTCTTCTACCTTTTTAATGTTCTTAGAGGTGAACTTCACTCTGTCCGTGCAGTTGGCTATAACTTTCTTTCCCTTAGCTGCCAATTCTTTCAATATGGATTACCTAATCTTTAAGGAGTTCAAGTCTAAGGTAAAGTATTTTTACCAATTCATTCAATCTCTCCTTTTTGTAGTCATCTTCTGCAATCTTAGTAGCTGAATCTACTAGGCTTGTAAAATGTGATTTGAAGTTTGTCAGAATGCTGTCCACATCTTCAACTGATTGAACTTTTGCTACTTTCTTGTCAGTAGGCACTAAGTCATTCAATATGTTTACTGATTCCAAAAAATGAGGGTTCCTCATCACTTATTTCTCCTTTGATTTTTCCATAGCAAGAATGCTGATCTTGATTAGGTCTTCTTCTCCCCATGCATCCAGACTTGTTGAATTAGGAGTTAACCTTGACAACAATGAGGTAGATGGTTGAGTGGATGGTGAGAATATAGTATTCTTACTGGTATCCATGCCTTCACTCTTTACTGGTTTCTCTTTTATTGGTGTCTCATCATCTTGAGTATCTTTTTCTTCATTTATGTCAATTGGATCATTGGTGGGAAATTCATCTTATTGTGCAAATGTATCATCAGTGCACATTTCTTCAGTGCTTACAAATGCTTTATCAACTTTGTCCATATCTTTTTCAGATGATGTCATGGATATCTTGATATTATCAACCACTATAGTATCTTTTGAGTCTTTATCTGTATCATAAGTTATTGTCACTATGGGCGCTGAAACCTGTGGACCTGTTGTAGGTGCTTTCTGAGTCACTGGTTCTGTAACCTATTTAGGAGGAGCTGGAGTTACCTTTGTTGTAGGTTTCATTGATGGATACATGTGTCTATCCATAAACACTCATGAAAATGCCTTTTCAATCTCTTTACCTATCTTCTCATACTCTTTGTTCATAATCTATAAGGTCCTTGTCTTGGTTCTGAGATGAGGCTTCACCAGATCTAACAAAATAGCATTCTCATCATGCGAGCATACAGGGAGAAGAGTATCCAATGTGTCTTCTCTAATCCTCATGTCTTCCTCTATTGCATGTCTTTTCATGATCTCCAATATGTTCCATAACTGATCTGGTATCACTGTCTTGAGTTCAAGAACTGACTTCTTAAACTTGATCATATGAGATA
>MU225576.1:1922604-1958200 GCA_018584345.1 Thuja plicata | reverse complement strand
TTCAAGAACTGACTTCTTAAACTTGATCATATGAGATATGATCATAGAGTGTATCTCAGTCTTATCAATCTCTTGATATTTGTCATACACTTTAGCAATTGTTTCTAGTCTACCTTAATTTACAATTTTGTTCTTCAAGACATTTAGAATAGGTCTAAATCCTACCTCAGGAGGAGCTTGAGTATTCCTTTCTTTGCTCCGAGTGTTCCTTGATGATGGATGATTTGTGGGCGCCTGTTTTCTTCCTCTAGTCTTCTTGCTTGGTATAGAAGGTGGAGATGAGTCTAAGTTAATGGTGGTAGAGGGTGCAGAGGTGCTCTCTACTTTCTTCTTCTTCTGGATCTCTTCAGCCTTCTCAAGTTCTTTTGCTATCTTGGCATCTCTAGCTTTGTCAAGATCTTCTTGAGTGACTTCATGAACTTTTAGTATGTTAGATGTAATTCTGGATGCTTTCCTTTTATTATCAGCATTGTGTAAGATAGTGTCTACTTCATTAGTCTTCTCTCTGTAAGTGCCCCACCTAGGCTCATTTGGATCTTTGGGCATAGACAATAGAACTTGTGCATATCCTTCTAACACATGTTCTTCCACTTCATAATGAAGAGGATGAATCCATTTGGTTCTAGGTTCAACTACCTCCATGCAAGTGCAATCTGTTTCTACCATGAAACATATGGTATCCTTATATTTGTCAACTATATTCTCAGATAATCTGAACCTATTTTGAATCTTGATCCTAAATGTCTTGATATCCATATCCATGGTGTCCCTTACACTACTCTCTAAAGTGGCCTTAAGAGAAATCTGAGACATTTTGGGTTTGCTCATGTCTAGGTAAAGGTTTGCAACCTTTCCAACAATATGGAAATACAAGTAGATGATCAAATATCCAAACCTAAATGTCTTGCTCCTGTCATGCTTGATGATTCAAATGTTGTCAATCAATTGACCACGCAAGATGTCACATAGGTTGTATTGAGTGTTATCCTTCACCATTCTGATAGCTGCTAGGATTGTTGCTACAGAGACAGTGTTCAACTTGCTTGCTTGCTGAAACTTATACCCAAGTATCATAGTTATAATTTTTATGCCATCTTCCTTGATAGGATCAACTGTCATCCCGCGCTTGTCACTTCTAGATAGGCAAACTTGTTCAATTTTCTTCTTGACATCCTTGCCAGTAGGAAAAAATGGTAAGGTCTTGGGAAGTCTGGTTAACTCCTAGATTAGGTCTGTAGTGATGCACATAGTGACCTCACCAATCTAGTAGAGATCATCATGTATTCTTCTTAGCAAAATCTTCACCCATTCTGGCTCATCAAGTCATGCACATTCGAGTACTCAAAAATAGGGTTATCAATCAAGTGCGCAAACTCATCCTTGAATGTGTAATCAGGTTTCATCATAGATCCCATATGAGTGGCTATGTTGATATCTCCTACTATTTACTTCTTACAGTAAATATATGCGCGGATATCTTCTACGTGAACAACACCTAGAGGGGTTTTGGAGAAAGATCCTTCCACATCATCCAGTATGGATTTGAATGGATTTTTCTTGAATACAAATATCTTCCTCTCTGTAATATCAAATACTACTGGAGTCACCATACTTACTTGGAACTTGCTTAAGTAGGGTATCATGAAATTTCAAAACGGCGTGACTGCTAGGGTTCCATTCCAAACTTCTTAACCATGCTTTAACTACCAAATCTATTATGCTTTCATTCTTTGATGCCTAGTGCTCCAGTGCTCTCCAAATTCTATGATCTCGAATGCAAGTGTGAAGAAGATCAAACACTTACTTTCTTTTATAAAATCTACTGCATTTAATGTTTGCAACCGTATGCAAATTACTCAGAGATTTTTCAACTTTGATCTTGATGAATTTGAGACAATGCGTGCATGCATACTGGAATATTATGTGCTTATAGCCATGAATCCATAGGTGCATACTCAGAGGTGAATATACCAACCGCGCAGGGGTCCTGAGCTAGAATAGCTCCCCCTAAGACCAAGAAGGTCTATTCAAGTAGAAGTAGAGGGTGCATCCACTATGGATGCATCAACTACTTTGTCAACATCATTGTCCTTCTTTACTTCAACCCAAATTTTTCTTGAATATTCTTTTTCTTGAACAAACTTGACTTCTCCTTCTTCAAATAGTGATTTCTTAGGATCCTCTTGCTTTTGAGTTTTGGATCTACAAAACCTTGAGATGTGTCTAGCCTTTCCACATGTGTGACAAATGATAGGAGGTTTGATCCTCTTGTTCATCATGTTGTACTACTTTTCTATGTGTCCATTGTAGTTACATATCTGACATGTGGTGTTCTGCAAATTCTTTTGAGGTTGATTTCTCTGATTGTTTTGATTCATTCTTCTTTGATTCTGCTGTGACTAATTTCTTTGATTTTTTTTGTAGTGTATAGCCCTATGACCAAATTTATTATAGGAAAAACACTAACCATTGAAAGGTCTTACCTCTTTGCAATCTCTTGCCAAATGACCATGTTTGGTACATGCATAACAAGTTCTGTTAACTTTCTTGATTTTCCCTTTAGGTGGATCTGTTTTAATCTCTACAACATTTTCAACTTTCTTTGCTTCTGAAGATGCTTCATGATCTTTCTTTCTTTCTTGTAATGAATTGATTTCAACTTGTGTTACACTGTATCTAAGACCAATAGTGTCACCTTTTTGCTTTTGTGCATTAAGTTGAGATTGAAGTGAATCAGAACTTGTGTGGATTTTATCAATATTATCCTTTGCTTCTGTTAATTCAGATTCCAACTTCTTCTTTATGTTTTCCAATTCCAGGACTTTCATGTTTGCTTTCAAGAGTTCATCATCTAGTTGTTTTCTTTCTTTGATCTTTTCTTCAATAGCAATTTGGTTGTCTGTTAGCTATTCATCTAGATTTTCAATTTTATCTTTCAGAAACATATTATCTTCATTGAGCTTTTTGATCATTTTCCCTAAATCACTTGTAGAACAATCTTTCAAATCTTTTCTTAAATTCTTGATAAGCATCTGTGAGCCATCAAATTTTAGTCTAAGTTCTTCATTTTCTTTTTTAGATCTATCAAGATCTTCAAGAGCTACTTCAAGATTCTTTTTAAAATGTTTTTCTTATGTTGAGTGCATGATCTCCTCAAGTGGTTAAACTAATTTATTAAGGATCAGAGCTCTGATACCAATTGTTAGAAACACTGAGAGGGGGGGGGTGAATCAGTGTTTGTCTATTAATTACTTTTCAGCAACTTAAACATAAATCAAACATACATTAAATGAAGCTTAACATAAGAAATCATAACACAAGATATGATTACGAGGAAACCTTGTTCAGAGGAAAACCCCAGTGGGAATTAGAACCCACAAATATTTTACTAGGTATAATGAACCTGTTAAAGTTCCTTTGCCCTGTTAGAAGCATTCTTTACAATATGAGTACAATGACCTAGTTAAAGGTTTGACCCTGTTAGGAGTCTTTTACAAAACCCTGTTAAAGGTATATGGCTCACTACCTAGGCTCACTACCCAATAGGATGAAGGCTACAACCTTCTAAAAGGTGATATACACTATATCAAAATGAACTGCTATGATGACACTGCTGTCTGATTAGTTCCGTGTATGCGTGAATTCTCTTACTCTCTTAAAGAGCTATATCATATAATAACTTCATCATACTACTCTTCTATATCTTCCTCTTGCATAATAATCGACACTTGTAACATAACTTTACATTACATACTTATATGTTCATATCCGAATAGGCGCGACCCAAAAAAAGACTCTAGTCGGCCCTAAAACAAAATACACAACACTTTCAAACAAGTTGGATCAAGTGTGTTTACAAAAATGCTAATTAAATCATTACAAACATATAACCAAAGGCGCTTAGCCATTACATAACAAAATAATTCACGCTGATCAAAACACTAGTCGACTTCTATACTCTGTCTTCTGGACTACTGGTCTTCTGATCTGCCTATAACTTCGTCATACTGTTGTTCTGTACTATGCGTGTCTAGATGTAGCATGTACACATGTCATACAACATATATTTGAATGCACATAAGCTAACTCGATCTCTCACACGTGCACTGATGTGTTGATCGCTGAATATCTTTGTCTGCCCTGTTTTCCATACTTAGTCATTTTGTCTTTCATGACAGAAACTAAACATGACTTTGTTGCAATGATGACAACACAAAATGAGTCAAGCATCCTCAGGAAGTCAACTTTCCAACAGAAACATGCATTTAATCCACCTAGAAATTTTATAGGGAAAATAAATGTTTATTTTTCCATCTAAATTTTGAGTTCCTCTTGGAGGTCTATTCTAGGGTTAATGGAAAGCAGTAGCCTTTCATCCATGTGAGGTAATAAAGGAGAGGATTGCTCCATCCTAATAAATCTTACAATTGAGTCTAAGGGTTTTGGTAATATTGTGAGGCCTCACCCCGACCCATCATAGCTCAGCTGATACACTTATTTTGATACATTGTGATTCAATATTTTGGGACATTATATCTGATGGACTAGACATTAGTAGTATTTTTTGTCATGTGATGATTACTTTTTTATACTTGATCGATGATGTTTATGATGCTTTAGGTATACACATGCATTATGATGATTATTTTAGTATTTTAATGCAATGGAAAAATATGTTACGTGATTTTGGTTATGCAATCGGTTATAGCTACTAGGTACAAAAATGAGAAAAGGTTATTAGGTGAAAATGTAGAATGTTTAGTCAATTAATTATGCAATTTGATTTTTGACTAAAAGAGGGGTAAAATTTTATTCAAATCCAAAAAGAACAATACAACAAAGAGCTCTAAAGAGCCATATCCTGAACAACAAGTTTATCCAGCTTATGAGATAAATCAAGGGGAAGGAGCCTCTGGGCAACAATATTCCAGCCTTTCCCCTGCTCAGAATCCCATTTAGCAAGGCAGACAACAACACCATTCCACTCACGGGGGATATACATAAAAGTGAGAGTCAAGAGACCTGCATAACTAAAGAATTTTCTTAATAACCAAAGTCAATTGCCAACAGACATCGGAAAGCTCTTGTCGATTAAGTAAATTCACAATAATTTGTGAATCAACTTCATAGATAATCCTACGCCAACCATGCAAACAAAAATGCTCCATAGCCACTAGGATGGCGAGGGCCTCCATGAGATTGTTGGTATGAAGACCTTTGTGAATAGAAAAAATAAACTAGACAATGCCAAAACTGTTGCATCTAACTCCCCCTAATGCCATCAGGACCAAGATTTCCCTGAGAGGAGCCATCAGTGTTGATTTTAATAAATCCAGGTAGAGGAGGAGTCCAATGCCCCTCACAATTTTCCTTTCAAGGGTGAAGGCTGGCTCTACAACCATAGTGGCGGGTAGCAAACAGAGGAGCCTCACCATGTAGAGGAAAGGAGAGGTGAGCACAAATATCCACATCTCCAGGATCCAAACCACTCATTCCCTCAAACATTGCCTGAACAGTCTCATGGAGGGAGTGAACAATTTTCCCCCATAAGTGCAGGACTCCAAACTTAACATCCTGAAAGATTCTCCTATTTCTTTCCAACCACACATGCCAAAGAATGAAGGAAGGGCCAATAGCCTAAGCACCCTACAAAAAAGAGGAATTATAAGGCGAATGCCCCAATCTATCCCAAAACTCAGACAGAGAAGAAACATGCTAGCACAGGCAGCCCCACGCGAAGCACCAAAAGTGCCAAATTTGCTTAACAAAGGAGCATTGAAAGAAGAGGTGTGAAATAGACTCCTCACCATCACAGCATAAAACACATATTGAAGGGCCATGGAAGCCACACTTACAAATATTATCCCAAGTGAGGCAGTGGTTGTGAACCACCAACTAGAGAAAAAATTGACACTTGGGCCAAGAGAGAGAGTTCCAGACTTGCTTCCACCATGCACCTCAACATTGCCAAACAACAGCCTAGAAATCTCATACTACCCTGAAGAGATAGAGTACTTACCCAATGAAGCACCTCCCCAATCTAGAACATCGGGTTCCTGCAAAGAGCTGCAATCCCTAGAGGCAAGAATCTGAAAAATCTCCTTTCGATCCCGTACTGAGCCCCCTGGTGGCCAGTCAGAAGAATTATTCCATCTATAACCAATAGTGAGGCCCAAATTGCAGGCCTCCTTGTAATGAACCACCTTATCCCAGCCACCAAGAAGGAAAGAATCACAGAGAGCTTGCAGGTGCGGATGAGAGATCAAAAGAGGAGGGTTGCCATTCCAAGAATCACTCCAGAATAGAGCCTCAGAGCCGCTATTACAAATCGATAAAAGGTGTCACTTCACTAAGTGGGCTCCTTTCTTGAGGGTAGTCCACACCATAGACTCACACCCCTCCAAAGGAAACCTCAGGATATTTGAAGGATCAACTCCAGGGAGGTACTTATGTGACAAAATGTGAGCCCATGGCTAAGACTGGCAGGAGCAACAATGCCAATAGAGTTTGGCAATAGGAGCTTGGCCACTCAAGATAGCAGAATAAAGACCCAGGCTTCCCTCATTCTTAGGCCTATAGACAGTATCCCAATTAATAAGGCTCCACTTAGAATTTTGCAGGTTTCAGCTCCAAAGAAATTGTCGAGAAAGTGCATCAAATACCTTAAGAGAGTAAACAAGGGTTGCCTGAATCATGCTTCTATAGGTAGGGAGAGAGTTAATCATAGTTTGGAGGAGAGTCACCTGTCTAGCTATAAAGAGTCATCTATGAGTCCGGTGATTAACCTTATTGTGCAACTTATCAAAAAGGTTCTGCCAAAAGAGCCTGGGTTGTCTTCCCACCATAATAGGGATGCCCAAGTAAGTCACAAGGAGAGAATGAATCTGAAATCGAAGGATAGAAGTGATCCTCTGTTGTATAGGTCCAGGAGTATTGAAGAAATAAATGGAGGACTTATGGTCATTGATTTTTTGACCAGAAGTAGCCAAGTAAGTATCCAAAGTGATCCTAAAAGCTTCAGCTTTCTGAATCCGAGCTCTACCTGCAAGAGCAGTATCATCCACAAATTGGAGATGAGAAGGATTGGGCAAACTGTGTCCCCATCACCAGCCATGTATCTAATTTTGGGAAACTTGAGATTTAATAAATATGCCAAGGCCCTCCGCCATAATAATAAATAAGTACAGAGAAAGAGGATCCCCTTGTCGGAGAACCCGAGAAGCCCCAAATAACTTTGAGGGTTCACCATTGAGAAGAATAGAGAATGAGGGAGAAATAACACATCTTAGAATCCAATTCACCCATTCCAAACTAAAGCCAAAATCAAGAAGAGTTTTTTGTAAAAGCCCCCATTTAACTCTATCATAGGCCTTGGCCATATCTAGCTTAATGAACATAGAGCGCTCTTTAGAGACGGACATAGAGTGGATGACTTCAGAGGCAATAACCACTCCATCAAGGATTTGTTTGCTAGCAAAAAAACCTCCTTGCTCCTCAGAGATAACCAAGGGAAGCCAAAATTTAAGTCTTTCAACAATTAGCTTAGTAATGACTTTATAGACCACATTACAAAGAATGATAGGCCGAAAGAAATCAAGTTGATTAACCCCTTATTTTTTTAGAATAAGAACAAGGAAAGTAGCATTTAGAGCTCTGAGAATCTGTTTGTTAGAAAAAGATTCTTGGACCATAGCTAAAAGGTCTTGATTAATAATATCCAAAATTTCCTAAAAAAAATCAATCGAGAACCCATCGGGCCCAGGGGCCTTTCCCTTTCTCATGCTGAAGACCACATCCTCCAATTCTGACAGGGAGATCAGCCTCATAAGAGATGTATTCATCTCAAGGGTCACAAGAGAGGGAATACAAGACAAGATAGTATTCTCCTCAATATCAACAGGAGGAGAGTCATCAGAGAAAAGAGTAGAGTAGAACCAAATAGCTTCCTTGGTGACAGCGTGTGAGGAAGTGAAGTGTAGGCCATCATTATTGACAAGAGAAGAAATGTAACTCTGATTTCGGTGGCCCTGCACATATTTATGAAAGAAAATAGTGTTCTTATCCCCTTCTTGAAGCCAATCAATTTGAGCCTTCTTCTTCCAATAAATTTCCTCTCTAAGATCCCACTTAGCTAATTCCTTGGATGCCTGAGATTCCTCTCTGCAAAGAGCTTTCGAGAAGCCAAGATCAGAGATCTATCTAGTGATGATTGCCAGATGATCTTGAGCCCTCTTCTTCATGGTGTGAATATTACCAAAGCAAGTCTTGTTCCATTTTTTCAGCTTTCTTTTGACATACTGAAGTTTTTTAGAAAAAGAGAACATAGCAGTGCCATACGCTGGGCCACCATCTCTCCACTAGTGGACCATGAAATCATGAAGAGAAGAGTATCGAAGCCACATTAACTGAAACTTAAAAGGGGGATTCTTGGGGATAGAAAAACAACTAGCTGAGAGCTTGATAGGTCAGTGATTAGAACCCCTCCAATCTAGGATTTCAGATGAGAGAGAGAGAATACCACTATTCCAATAGCAGGAAACTAGAAATCTATCCAAATGTTCTGAGATGACATCATCCCCAGCCCTTCTATTATTCCACGTAAAGAGCCCATTACATGGTTGGAGATCATAAATATGTAAGAGACCCATGTTCTCATGAAGAATCTCAGAAGAGGGCCACAAATGAGCAAGACCTCCTCATTTCTCTTCTAGGCACACAACAGAATTGAAGTCCCCACCTAAAATCCAAGGCAAGAAAGGATGACAACTTCAAACATATCAAATATGTGCCTAGAGCCTTATCTTTCTAGGGAGATCAACAGGAGCATACACGTTAGTGACCATAATCAACTCCCTCGTCTACAGGCAAGAGGCAACCATAGAAAGAGAAGAATGACAAGATAGCCACCAAAGAGGGTTTATTTTCCTGGGGTCCCAACAAATATACAAGCCACCAGAGCTCCCCTGGGAACCAATACATTGACATTGACCAAAATACCAAATATTTGGAAAATAGATGACCATGGAATCCACTAAAAGTTTAGTCTCCTTAATACAAAGGATGTCCGGGGATTGCACTGCCACCAACTCATGAATAGATTTTTGTATGGGGATGCTATTCAACCCCCTAACATTCCATGAGAGAATGATCATTAAGTAGAGTGGGGAAATGTGCATCCAATTGGTTTGACAGCCCCCGACTCTACCAATAAATCCCCTATAAGCTGAATTTTCTCTTGATCCCTTTTGCGGCCACTTTTGGAAGGAGTAACAAAAGAGACTTTCTTAAATGGTCTTTGCATTAGACCCAATGCCAGAGAAGATTCTTTTCCTTTTCCAGAGGAAAACACATCTTTAACCAAATCTGCTAGGAGAATGTCATTGTCTTGTGGAACAAGTGAAACCACTAGGGCACCAGACTCAGGTCCAATAGGCATTTCACATGTCTACTGAGAAAAATTCACATGGTTCATAAGAGAAGAATCTTGGGAAGGAGTCCCCTTATCTGCACCTGTTGCATCAGACATAATTCATGGAGGAATACCTTCCTCTAAGGCCATATTATCTAGCACCTCAAATCTGTTAAAACCTATCATTGATTGCCTGTCTAAAAAGGGTCTCTTTTGTCCTCTCCCCTTAGCTCAGTTTCGAGTAGGAATGAAGTCATCCTTGTCTGGAATAGAAGCATTGACCTGGGATTTCCCCTTATTTGCAGAATCCATCTGGGATTTCCCTTTTCCTAAAAAATCAAATGAAGCCTTTCCTTTTCCTGCATGTTCATTTTGAGCTTGCCCTTTGCCATTGTTGTCCATCTTAAGGTCTGAGGAGGAGAAAGATCCCCCAAAACCACCAATGGATTTCTTAGAATCCTGATGGCACATACGCTATAAATGTCCATATTCATGACATATTCGGTAGCGAAAAGGTAAAGACTCATAGTCTAACTGTTGTACCCAGGATGATGAGCCAAGGCAAATTTCCAAAGAATCTGGCAATGCGTTATTCAAATCAATTTCAACAAAAATGATGGCAAAATAAATAACCTTTTTTCAAGGGATTAATGTGAAATCACAGTAGGCATCCCCACCAAAGCATCTATCTAGTGCAGGATGTCCTCTCTCCAAAATCAAGAGGAAGGCACAGCAAACGAAACCACACTGGAACCCTTGAAGGAAGATCCTCCACAAAATTGAACCCTGTATGCCAAGGTTTGACAAATATCCCAGTGTGGTTGTAAAAATAAGGACCTTCCTCAAAGACAGTTGTACCATTGGCCAAGGCATGAGACTACAGATTGCTAGTATTGTTGCAAGATGCCTAGAGTGCCAGAGGGTGAAGGCAGAGCACTGCCACCCTGGTGGGCTTCTACAGCCACATGAGATTGCCGAGTGGAAGTGGGATACTATGTCTATTTACTTCATTGTTGGTCTCCCCATGTCTTCTCACCGCCATGATGCCATCTTGGTGATAGTCAATACGTTGACCAAGGTTTCCCACTTCTTACCCATGCGTACTACATTCACGACACAAGACGTAGCTCAGGTGTTTTTGTGGGATATTTTTAGACTTCATGGAATCCCCCGTAAGATCATCTCTGATAGAGACTCATTGTTCACAATAGCCTTTTGGAGAGAGTTACGTTAGACAACATTGGGCACTAGGCTCATTTTTAGTACAGTATATCACCCTCAGAAAAATGGTTAGACCGAGAGGGTTTATCAGGTATTAGATGATATGTTGCGCATGTACATGATGGACCATTAGGTCAAGTGGTAGGAATACCTACATCTGGTTGAGTTTGCTTATAATAATGGACACTATTCATCTATAGGTATGCCACCTTATCAGGCCTTGCATGGTAGACCTTGCAGGACACCCTTAAGTTGAGGCATAATTGAGGATAGAGTATCTATTGGTCCTCAATTAGTCAAAGAGATGGAGCAGAAGGTGGATTTGATTTGACAATGTCTTAGAGAGGCACAAGATAGACAGAAGGAATATGCAGAAGCAAAGAGGGTTGATAGAGAGTATAAGTTCAAAGATGGAGTCTTCTTGAGAGTGTGACCACACAAGAGCCCGATTTGATTTGGAAAGGCCTCTAAGTTGGCACCTTGGTTCATTGGACCATTTGAGATCTTGGACTGGATAGGACCAGTTGATACCATTTAGCTTTGCCACCTATCTTGTCACGCATCCACGATGTGTTCCATGTTTCTATACTTTGAGGATATATTTATGATGAGACTCACATGATAGATTGGGATGCCTTGCACATAGAATCAGACAGGCAGCTGGCACTAGAGCCCATTCATATTATAGCCCGATGGACCCTTGCATTATGAGGCTGAGAGCTAGACAAGGTTAGGGTCCAATGGGATTGTTATGATGAGGTCACGGCTTGATGGGAGGACGTAGTACATATGAGATCTCAGTACCCATATCTTTTTGATGAACTTTAGGAGGAAGTTCATGCCTAGTGGGGGAGGATGTGAGGCCTCACCCCAACCCATCATAGCTTAGCTGATACACTTATTTTGATACATTGTGATTCGATATTTCGGGACATTATATCTAATGGACTAGACATTAGTAGTATTATTTATGTCATGTGATGATTACTTCTGTATACTTGATCGATGATGTTTATGATGCTTTAAGTATACACATGCATTATGATGATTATTTCAGTATTTTAATCCAATGGAAAAATATGTTATGTGATTTTGGTTATGCAATCAATTATAGTTATCAAGTACAGAAATGAGAAAAGGTTATTAAGTGAAAATGTAGAATGTTTCATAAATTAATCATGCAATTTGATTTAAATATATATATGCATGTGATTTTATTGAGCTACTGATGTTTAATTTAGTGTGTAGGAAAAGTACCATGGAAATTACCAGAGAATCAATAACCAACCCTATGTACAAATTCTAAAGCCAAGGTTGAATCTAATAAAGAGATTCAAACCTCTTTGTTAAGTGATTTTATTTGTGACCGTAAATTGTATGTATGTATTAGGTGTTTTCTCTGTGCAATTAGTGGCATGTCAATGTTGTGTTATGTTATTTTACAGTGTCACTTGACACTTGTTATGTGTTTATGTGATGACATGTCTACCAGGTTTGGCAATAGAACCTAATTAAATTGTTTAAACTTAAATTTTTTTCTAGTCACTTCTAGAGGCCAAAAGGAGGCCCTAGGGGTCAATTTTAGGAAAATCCAAGTACCTTAGTGATAGGGGTATGGGTTAGGGACATTTCTAACACTTCTAGAATCCACTAGTGGCCTTGATGACCCTCTTAATAACCCATTACTCATATGTTGCGAAAATGGAGTGAGTCTTGACCTTTTACCCAAACCCACACTCCTTTCCAATCTTGCATTTATGATAGGGGACATAGGATAGCCAAAGGACTTAGGAGTCAATTCTGGAATTAATATTTTTAGGTGGATAGGATTTGGAGACCTTTTTAGAGGCCCTTTTTGGAGTTAGAGGGTGTTCACCCACTCTCTACTTTTAGAGACATTAGGGTTTTGGATTGAAGGAAGCAAAAAGGGATTGGGCTCTTCTCAAACATCATTTTTCCATAACACTTGTGAAGGTTGGTCTCCAACATTTCCATGGAAGCTTTCTTATTTTGTTGCAATTAGAGTAGTATGTATTTCATTCTCTTGTATATGTGATTTATGTGTTTTGTGTTCTTGTGATGTAAGGGAATGGGATTTTGGTTTGATTTCATGCTTATGGTTTTGTTTTTGTTTGAATGAGGGAGTTTTGTGAAGGGTGTAATGACATTACTCACCCTTGGATAGGGAAGAAGTGGTCATGTATGGGGAAATGGGTTAGTTGGATTCCATGTCAATGTAGAGTCTCTTCTCATGGAGAGAAGAGGGAAAAGATGCAAGGTGTATGGGCCCTTGCATGCCAATAAAGGTTATTGATCTTGATTTGGGGGTGATAAGGAGGAGAATGTATAAAAGAGTGTATGTGGATTATAGCCTTAGAAAGGCATGGTTTTGTATGTAGTTCATTGGAAATATCTTACATGGAAATCCACCTTCACCCCTTGTTATGGGTTCAAGGTGAATCCTGTTGTGCAAGCCTTGGGTGGGTTTTTTCTTGTTGTGTTTTGTATTGTGAAAATGGTGTGGATGTCACCCATTGGTTACCGATTCTCCTAGCTCAAAGGTGGTCTCCTTGAGACGTAGGATGCAAGGTGAGCTCTCCATGGTTAGTTTCATGTTGTACTTTGTAGATTTTGGAAAGAACCTTGTGTTGGAGCCATTTGGAATTGGAGCTTGGATGGTGTTCTTGTTGCCTTGATATTAGAGACTTCTCCATTGTAGTATCTTTTCTTGTATTGTGCCTTCATGTTGAAGGTGAAGTTTGTAATGGAATGGATTAAATTTTGTATTATTCAATGTTGTAAATGAAGATGGAACCATTTGTGAAAATGAAAAAAAAATCATGTGCTCAAGTTTAGATGAATTGCAAGTTATTTCTTGTTTTTTTTATAAATTTGGTCTTGCATAATTTCAATTTAATATGTTCTTTCTCCTCCCTTGAAATCTAGATTTCTATCACAATATGATCAAACACTTTACCTTGAATTCAATATTGCAATTTCAAATCTTTGGAGGAAAACATATTAACAATGGTTTATTAATAAAATTTGGACACTAATTAACAACTACCTATTATCAATACTCTATAAATAATTCTCTTAGTGTAATGCATCAATAGAATATATATTGCACACATTTAACTTCAAAAAAAAAACAAATAAATGAATGAAATGCATTGTTAGAGGAGATGAAAATAAAAATATCACTTTCCAGATTTTTGAGAGCCAAAATGCTATCTGGAAAATGTATGGACAAAGGATTTAATCCCCTTTACCACAGAGAATATTCCTTCTAGGATACCTCAGTTAAATATTGGGTTAGGATAATAAACCTCTCGATTAACTTTGGTTAATGTGAACCCTCTTATTAAAATAGTAACTCCATTATCATTATGTTATAAATTAATAGTGGAAGGAAAATAAAAGAATTAAATAATAAAAATATGCACCTTTTTTATAGTGGGCCCCACACCCCTCTTTTCCCTTACCTCTTTGGCGCCGGTATTGATGGTCTTAGTTTTTTTTTTTTAAATGACGATGAAAACTTAAATGACATGCTTACCTTGCTAGTGGTTGGGTTCCATTCTCCTTGGGCCATGGGCCACCCACTATGACATGGCTGCCCATGCGTACCATTCACTCTTCCCTGCATTTACCCTTCTCCTTTGAAAACTTTATTTCCTTGACAAATTCAAAATTCTCCCAAGTTGTAGCCTTGTCTTGTCACATCACTCCTC
Organism: Thuja plicata; assembly: GCA_018584345.1. Taxonomy (NCBI): domain Eukaryota; kingdom Viridiplantae; phylum Streptophyta; class Pinopsida; order Cupressales; family Cupressaceae; genus Thuja; species Thuja plicata. The sequence goes on along the minus strand of MU225576.1, from coordinate 1,943,836 downwards.
CCACTTGGCACGTGGGCCAAGGGAAAGGAGAGGGTGATCGGATAGGGGTATGATGGTTAGTGGGTAGATTAGTAGGTTGTTTCATAGGTGGGTTAGTAGGAATTAAGTTAGTTTAAGCTTTGGTTTAATAGATTTACTTTTATTACTTCATTTTTTAAATTGTGTAGTTTTGTTAATAAATTAATAGATTTACCTTTTTTTTATTTTGTGTAGTTTGTTAATAAATTAATAGTGTTAATTTTCTATTGTCTAGTTTTGTTAATATATTTATTTGTTTTATTTAAATTGTGTAGTCTTGTGTAGTCTTTTAAATTGCCTAGTTAGTTTAATAGTTTAATAACTCACATCATTAATTGAAATTTTTTATTCTATTAAAGTAATAGATTTACTCAGTTAATTTAAATTGTATAGTTTAGATTCATTATTTGCATTCACTTCAATAATGATTATTACTATTATGTTCTTTCATGCAATTGATTAAGAGGGTAAATTCTGTACAAAGATGTATTAATGGGCAAGGTGTATATGTTAAATTAAGTGTTCATTTTGAATCATGGGAAATTTGTGTTTGTAATTAATTAATTGTTTATTATTAAAAATATGTGAACAAATGAAGTTTATGATTTAATTATTATTGATATCAGTTAAATGCATCCCTTTCGCAATGTAATTGGATAAGAGTATAGTAATGGTGAGAACCTTATTATATCGGGGATGTTTAAGGATTGTAATGACATTGAATAGGATTAATAAATTGGATTGCTAGGTCAACCATTAATGGAGTTAGTATACCCATGTGTCCCTATAGTACTAAACCGTAGGATCTCTTGTCATCTATCGAGTTGGAATACTGACTCTGTATCCACCTTTGTTGATAACCTCGACTCAATTTATGACTAGACCTTTCAGCTCAAAAACTAACTTCACCATGTTGTCACCTTTCCTCAATGCTTACAATATTATTGTGTCATCATAGTTGTTTTTATGTTAAAAAATTTTTTTTTGTGTGTTTTGCCCTAGTTTTGGGTATGACATTTTAGTATCAGAGCCATGTTTCAACACTAGGAACCTAAACCCATTACATTTCAACTCATTTCAAACTTAAATTATTGTGTAGGATTCCTGCCGTCACATGAGCTGGCCAACGGGGCAGAGGTCATAGAGTTTCCCATGTTGAGGTAGAACAAGGGGATGTACCACCTCCACCACCTCAGAACCCTAACCAAGATATTCCTAACGTCCTCCAGAATCTGATTGGGGTGATTCAGCAGGGACTACCACCCATAGATCAGCAACCCGAGTAGCAGATTCCTGAAAGGGAAGCACCGATTCCCAAGGGTGATAGAGTAGTTAACAAAGAAAGGAGTAGAGTCCCCCACCCAGACATGTTGAGTGTCATGGTGATCATGATGGTGAGTTAGTTCATTAGGTTGAGGTACCACCTGAGCATGAGATACGTGCTAGATAGAGACCCCATAGAGAGGTTGGAGATGAGATCCAAGAGTTATTGCGACTCCAGCCACCCTTGTTTTTGGGATCCACTGATGGGTCAGTAGTAGAGGCCTGGTTACAGAGCTTATGGTGATGCTTTGGATTGCTCCCTTATGGGAGTAATCTAAAGGCGTGACTTGCAGTCCATATGCTTTAGGAGAAAGCCTCCACTTGGTGGGAGCAGGAGGAGTCCATAGGTGGAGTGAGTATTAACACACTCACTTGGGAGACTTTTGTGGCCCGCTTCTAAGAGATACCTCTCTAAGAATTTCAGACAGAGACAGATAGAGGAGTTCTACGATCTCTAGTAGAGAGATCTCACAGTGACCCAGTATGAGAGTCAGTTTCTCAAGCTCCTTCCATATGTTGATTACATGAAGGATGAGAAATTATGTATCCATCATTTCATTAAGGGACTCAATATGTTTCTTTAGGGTACAGTACCCCTAGCCTTTCCTACCACATTCAGAGAGATAGTTGAGATGACACTTATAGCCAAGGATATTCGTACTTGACAGGAGTCACAAGATCATTCTTAGCACTAAAACCCCTCTTCCCAGTAGTTAGGACAACAAAGACCCCCTTGGAAAGGGAACCATAATCACTTAGTAGGAACCTTTAAGGGTCAACAATCTCAGCAGCAAAGATCTCAGAAGGATTCTAGACAGAGGCCTTCACAGGGTTATTAGGGCTCTAAGCCCAAACAGTGCTAGTCTCAGGGTCCTAGACAGGATCAGAGGACACAGACCCCTCAGGCACAGTCAGCTAGGACTCAGCAGTAATTCTAGTGGGACTGGAGGACCACAACAGTCTAGATCACAGGGAGTAAAGAATCAGACCAGAGGGCCATGTTACACTTGTGATGGCATGGGTCATATAGCAAGAGAGTGCCCATAGGAACAATCACTTGGTGGTCAAAGAGGAGCTACTTTAGAGCCTACAGTTGGAGACATGAGTAGATCCCATAGGGTTTTTTTAGTGGTTGATAATCGCTAGGCCAAGCATCAGGCCACAGTTTGAGGCCGCAGGTATGATACGAGGTAGTATGGTTACTATTTTATTTGATTTTGGAGCTATTGACTCCTTTATATCTCCATATGCAGTGGAGCGTTGCGGGCTAGTGGTAGTTAGATAGGATGTCAAGTGGGAGATAGAGTTAGCCTCAGGAGCCAGGGTGTTAGTTAGTTCCATGGTCCGAAATTGTCAGATCTAGATTGGGGACATATCCACGATGTCTGATCTACACATTACCCCTCTAGGTTCATATGATGTTGTCCTTGGCATGGATTGGTTTTATGCCTACAGTGCCAAGATGGATTGTCGACAGAAGAGGGTAGAATGTGTGGATAAGAAAGGTTTTCTTAGGGTGATCTCTGGAGTGTAGAGACTCGTATCTCTTTGCATTATTTCCGCTATGCAGCTTAGGCAGTGTGTGCGAAAGGGATGTCAGCTTTTTTCTATCACCATTAGTGACAGAGAGGAGGATTCAAAGAGGGAGCCGTCCCTCGATGATTTTTCTATCCTACAGGATTTTGTAGATGTATTTCCTTTAGAGCTCCCTAGTGTGCCTCCACCTAGAGCAATGGATTTTCACATAGACCTTGTGCCAGGAGCCAAACCAGTATCGAGAGCACCATATAGGATGACTAGCCATGAGCTTAATGAGCTCAAGATTCAGCTAAGGATCTCTTGGAGAAATGGTATATTTGACCTAGTGCATCACCTTGGGGTGCACTAGTGATCTTCGTGAAGAAGGATGGATCACTTAGGTTGTGCATTGATTATTGGTAGTTGAACATAGTAACTATTAAGAACTGATACCCACTTCCTAGGATTGATGACCTCTTTGATCAGTTATAGGGTGCTTGAGTGTTCTCAAAGATTGATATGAAGTCAGGTTATCATCAGTTGAGGATTGTGGAGAGTGATATCCACAACACTATATTATGTATGAGGTATGGTCACTACGAGTTCACCGTGGTACCATTTGGCCTCACGGATGCTCTAGCAGTTTTTGGGAGCCTCATGAATTGAGTATTTCGCACCTTCTTGGGTAAGTTTGTGGTTGTGTTCCTAGATGATAATTTGATATATTCTTGTAATGAGAAGGAGCATGAGGAGCACCCGAGGTAGGTTTTGCAGAGGTTGAGAGAGAACCAGTTGTTTGGCAGCTTGTCAAAGTGTGCATTCTTTCAACCTGAGGTACATTACTTGGGTCATGTTATATCTAGTGATGAGATCTTTGTAGATCCATCAAAGATATGAGCCATTATGGATTGGCCTACACCCACTAGTGTCGCTGAGGTGAGGATTTTTATGGGGTTAGCAGGATATTATAGACGCTTTATTGCAGGATTTTCTAGATTGGCACACCCCATCACCTCCCTTAAAAGAAAGGGAAAGCAGTATGAGTGGTCATAGAAGTGTGAGAGAGCCTTTTAGGAGCTCAAGAGAACCCTCATGAGTGCACTGATACTTACAGTACCAAACCCAGCAGCGGATTTTGTAGTGTGCACAGATGCATCATTGGATGGAATAGGGGAAGTCCTTATGTAGGATGGACGACCTATCTCCTACGAGTCTAGGAAGTTGAAGAATCATGAGCTTAATTACCCTACTCATGACCTAGAGCTTGTTGTAGTGGTTCATTCTTTAGTGAGGTGGCAACACTTCCTTCTAGGTTATAGATTTGAGCTTCATTCCGACCATCAGAGCTTGCAGTATATTTTCACTTAGCCAAACCTTAATGCTAGACAGAGAAGGTGGATAGAGTTCCTTTGTGAGTATGATTTTGATGTTCATTACATCAAAGGGAAGGAGAATGTGGTTGTAGATTCCTTGAGTAGGAGATGCCATGAGCTTTCATCTGTGACTACTTGTACTAATTTAAGAGAGTGTATCTTATGTCATTTGCCCAAGGATTCCTTTTATGCAGAGGTTTGCTAGTTAGTGCATACACAGATACCCTTAGAGGGGAAGTATTCATAGTATTCCTTGGAATCTAATGGACTACTATGTCATAGAGGGAATATCTATGTACCTTATAGTGGGGGTTTGCATGATTTAATTATATTTGAGGCACACAGGGCACCTTATGCAGCACACCCCAGTGTTAAGAAGTTACATGCAGATTTGAGACAGTTGTACCATTGGCCAGGCATGAGACTGCAAATTGCTAGTATTTTTGCAAGATTCCTAGAGTGCTAGAGGGTGAAGGCAAAGCACCGCCATCCTGGTGGGATTCTAAAGCCACATGAGATTGCCAAGTGGAAGTGGGATACTATGTCTATGGACTTCATTGTTGGTCTCCCCATGTCTTCTTGCCGCCATGATTCCATCTTGGTGACAGTTGATACATTGACCAAGGTTGCCCACTTCTCACCTGTGTGTACTACATTCACGTCATGATACGTAGCTCAAGTGTTTTTGTGGGATATTTTTAGACTTCATGTAATCCCCCATAAGATCATCTCTGATAGAGACTCATTGTTCACATCAGCCTTTTGGAGAGATTTACAGATAGCATTGGGCACTAGGCTTAATTTTAGTACAGCATATCACCCTTAGACAAATGGTCAGACCGAGAGGGTTAATCAGGTATTAGACGATATGTTTCACATGTACGTGATGGACCATTAGGTCAAGTGGGAGGATACCTACATCTGGTTGATTTTTCCTATAATAATAGACACCATTCATCTATAGGTATGCCACCTTATCAGGCCTTGTATGGTAGACCTTGCAGGACACCCTTAAGTTGGCACATAATTGAGGGTAGAGTATCTATTGGTCCTTAGTTAGTCAGAGAGATGGAGCATTAGGTAGATTTGATTTGACAATGTATTAGAGAGGCACATGATAGACAAAAGAAATATGCAGATGCAAAGAGGGTTGATAGAGAGTTTAAGGTCAGAGATAGATTCTTCTTGAGAGTGTGACCGTGCAAGAGTCTAATCCAATTTGGAAAGGGATCTAAGTTGGCACCTTAGTTCGTTGGACCATTTGAGATCTTGGAGCAGATAGGACTAGTTGCATACTATTTAGCTTTGCCACCTAGCCTATCACGCATCCACGATGTGTTCCATGTTTCTATACTTTGAGGATATATTTATGATGAGACTCACATGATAGATTTGGATGCCTTGCAGGTGGAATCAAATGGGCAGCTGGCACTAGAGCCATTCATATTATATCCCAATGAACCCTTGCACTACGATGCTGATAGCAAGACCAGGTTAGGGTCCAGTGGGATTGTTATGATGAGGTCACGGCTTCATGGGAGGACGTAGCACAGATGAGATCTTAGTACCCATATCTTTTAGATGAACTCTAGGAGGAAGTTCATGCCTAGTGGGGGAGGATGTGAGGCCTCACCCCGACCCATCATAGCTCAACTGATACACTTATTTGTATACATTGTGATTCGATATTTTGGGACATTATATCTAATGTACTAGACATTAGTAGTATTATTTATGTCATGTGATGATTACTTCTGTATACTTGATCGATGATGTTTTTGATGCTTTAGGTATACACATGCATTATGATGATTATTTCAATATTTTAATGCAATGGAAAAATATGTTATGTGATTTTGGTTATGTAATCGGTTATAGTTATTAGGTACAAAAATGAGAAAAGGTTATTAAGTGAAAATGTAGAATATTTAGTCAATTAATTATGCAATTTGATTTAAATATATATATGCATGTGTTTTATTGAGCTGCTGATGTTTAATTTAGTGTGTAGGAAAAGTACCATTGAAATTATTGGAGAATCAGTAACCAACCCTATGTACAAACTGTAAAGCTAAGGTTGAATCTAATAAAGAGATTCAAACCTCATTGTTAAGTGATTTTATTTGTGACCATAAATTGTATGTATGTATTAGGTGTTTTCTCTATGCAATTAGTGACATGTCAATGTTGTGTTATGTTATTTTACAGTTTCACTTGACACTTTTTATGTGTTTATGTGATGACATGTCTACTAAGGTTGGCAATGAAACCTAATTAAATTGTTTAAACTTAAATTTTGTTCTAGTCACTTTTAGAGGCCAAAAGGAGGCCCTAAGAGTCAATTTTAGGAAAATCTAAGTACCTTAGTGATAGGACTATGGGTTAGAAAAATTTATAACACTTATAGAACCCACTAGTGGCCTTGGTGACCCTCTTAATAACCCATTACTCACATGTTGTGAAAATAGAGTGAGTCTTGACCTTTTACCCAAACCCACACTCCTTTCCAATCTTGCATTTATGATAGGGGACGTAGGATAGCCAAAGGAATTAGGAGTCAATTCTGGAATTAATATTGTTGGGTGGGTAGGATTTGGAGACCTTTTTAGAAGCCCTTTGTGGAGTTAGAGGGTGTTCACCCACTCTCTACTTTTAGAGACATTAGGGTTTTGGATTGAAGGAAGAAAAAAGGGATTGGGCTCTTCTCAAACATCATTTTGCCATAACACTTGTGAACTTTGGTCTCCACCATTGCCATTGAAGCTTTCTTATTTTGTTGCAATTAGAGTAGTATGTATTTCATTCTCTTGTATATGTGATTTATGTGTTTTGTGTTTTTGTGATGTAAGGGAATGGGATTTTGGTTTGATTTCATGCTTATAATTTTATTCTTGTTTGAATGAGGGAGTTTTGTGAAGGGTGTAATGGCATTACTCACCCTTGGATAGGGAAGAAGTGGTCATGTATGGGGGAAGAGGTTAGTTGGATTCCATGAAAGTGTAGAGTCTCTTCTCATGGAGAGAAGAGGGAAAAGATGCAAGGTGTATGGGCCCTTGCATGCAAATGAAGGTTATTGATCTTGATTTTGGGGTGATAAGGAGGAGAATGTATAGAAGAGTGTATGTGGATTATAGCCTTAGAAAGGCATGGTTTTGTATGTAGTTCATTGGAAATCTCCTACATGGAAATCCACCTTCACCCCTTGTTATGGGTTCAAGGTGAATCCTATTGTGCAAACCTTGGGTGGGTGTTTTCTTGTTGTGTTTTGTATTGTGAAAATGGTGTGGATGTCACCCATTGGTTACTAATTCTCCTATCTTAGGGGTGGTCTCCTTGAGACCTAGGATGGGAGGTGAGCTCTCCATGGTTAGTTTCATATTGTCTTTTTTCAGATTTTGGGAAGAACCTTGTGTTGGAGCCATTTGGAATTGGAGCTTGGATGGTGTTCTTGTTGCCTTGATATTAGAGACTTCTCCATTGTAGTATCTTTTCTTGTATTGTGCCTTCATGTTGAAGGTGAAGTTTGTAATGGAATGGATTAAATTTTGTAGTATTCAATGTTGTAAATGAAGATGGAACCATTTGTGAAAATGAAAAAAAATCATGTGCTGAACTTTATATGAATTGCAAGTTATTTCTTATTTTTTTTGTAAATTTGGTCTTGCATAATTTCAATTTAATATGTTCTTTCTCCTCCCTTGAAATCTAGATTTCTATCACAATATGATCAAACACTTTACCTTGAATTCAATATTGCAATTTCAAATATTTGGAGGAAAACATATTGACAATGGTTTAATAATCAAATTTGAACACTAATTAACAACTATCTATTGTCAATACTCTATAAATAATTCTCTTAGTGTAATGCATCAGTAGAATATATATTGCATACATTTATGTGCAAAAAATAAAAAAATAAATGAAATGCATTGTTAGAGGAGATGAAAAAAAATATCACTTTCCAGATTTTTTAGAGCCAAAATGCTCTCTGGAAAATGTATGGACAAAGGATTTAATTCCCTTTACCACAGAGAATATTCCTTCTAGGATACCTCTGTTAAATATTAGGTTAGGATAATAAACCTCTCTATTAACTTTGGTTAATGTGAACCCTCTTATTAAAATAGTAACTCCATTATCATTATGTTATAAGTTAATAATGGAATAAAAATAAAAGAATTAAATAATTAAAACATGCACCTTTTTGATAGTGAGCCCCACACCCCTCTTTTCCCTTACCTCTTTGGCACAAGTATTGATGGTCTTAGTTTTTTTTTTTTTAAATGACGATGAAAACTTAAATGACATGCTTACCTTGCTAGTGGTTGGGTGCCATTCTCCTTGGGCCATGGGCCACCCACTATGACATGGCTGCCCATGCGTACCATTCACTCTTCCCTCCATTTACCCTTCTCCTTTGAAAACTTTATTTCCTTGGCAAATTTGAAATTCTCCCAAGTTGCAGCCTTGTCTTGTCACATCACTCCTCCCACTTAGCACGTGGGCCAAGGGAAAGGAGAGTGTGATGGGATAGGGGTACGATGGTTAGTGGGTAGATTAATAGGTAGTTTCATAGGTGGGTTAGTAGGAATTAAGTTAGTTTAAGCTTTTGTTTAATAGATTTACTTTTATTACTTCATTTTTTAAATTGTGTAGTTTTGTTAATAAATTAATAGATTTACCTTTTTTTTTTTTTGTGTGTAGTTTGTTAATAAATTAATAGAGTTACTTTTCTATTTTGTGTAGTTTTGTTAATAGATTCATTTGTTTTATTTAAATTGTGTAGTCTTGTTAATAAGTTAATAGATCTATTCTTTTAAATTGCCTAGTTAGTTTAATAGTTTAATAACTCGCATCATTAATTGAAATTGTTTAGTCTATTAAAGTAATAGATTTACTCGGTTAATTTAAATTGTATAATTTAGATTAATTATTTGCATTTACTTCAATAATGATTATTACTATTATGTGCTTTCATGCAATTGATTAAGAGGGTAAATTCTGAACAAAGATGTATTAATGGGCTAGGTTGATATGTTAAATTAAGTGTTCCTTTCAAATCATGGGAAATTTCTCTTTGTAATTAATTAATTGTTTATTATTAAAAATGTGTGAACAAATGAAGTTTATGATTTAATTATTATTGATATCAGTTAAATGCATCCCTTTCGCAATGTAATTGTATAAGAGTATAGTAATGGTGAGAACCTTATTATATCGGGATGTTTAAGGATTGTAATAACATTGATTAGGATTATTAAATTGGATTACTAGGTCAACCATTAATGGAGTTAGTATGCCCCTATGTCCCTATAGTACTAAACCGTAGGACCTCTTATCATCTATCAAGTTGGAATATTGACTCTTCATCCGCCTTTGTTGATAACCTCGACTCAATCTATGACTAGATCTTTCAACTCAAAAAATAACTTCACCATGTTGTCACCTTTCCTCAATGCTTACAGTATTATTGTGTCATCATAGTTGTTGTTTTTATGTTTTTTTTTTTTTTTGTAAATTGTGTGTTTTGCCCTAGTTTTGGGCATGACAAATATATTCCATAAATAAAGAGGCACATTTCTAATTGTGACCCATTTAGGGCACGATAAAGCCAAGATTTCCTCTTTATTGTCTTTTGGAGACTAGCTTTTGGTCCTAAAGATACCAGAGCCTATATTCCAAAATTGCCTTTTAACAACTTTTTTCTAGTTGAGAGTGATCTTAGAAAAAATAAGAAATAGATTGTTATGCACCATTCTACTATATGAATAATGAAACCCTAGCCTCTTATTCCATAAATTATACACCCAATCATTCATAAAAATATGAGAAATTAACTTATTTATATCCCGAGCCACTAAGAAGATAACAATGTCTCTAAGTCCAAACTTCTAGTTTTCAATAACATTGCCCATTTAGAAATTCAGCATGAAAATAAGAGAGGCAACAAGGAAGCTCCTACCTTGTTCTTTTTTCATGTTACTCGGTATATGGTGGGTCAGAGGGGTTTCCAGACACAAATCTAGCATTATGAAGAACTTGGTCTTCTGTAATCATTGCCTAATTAAATGTTTTCCTACTAGTGTCGCTAGATGTAGAGCCACTAATAGAAGGTTCACAAATGTGTCCTAGAGGACCATGTTCCATAAGAAAAACCCCATAAACTATGAAATTAATGTTTCTTCTGATAAAGGACAAGAGTGGCCTCCCGACACTCGATCAAGAACCTTCTTGTATGTACATGGGAGGCCTCCTCGCTTAGGCTTTAAAAAAATATCTCAATTGTAGAGACATTTAGATTAATCCACAAGTCAATTGATAATCATAATAGTTAAGTTAAGAAATAGTCTTGATAGGGTGGTGTGGATCATACTAAATAATAAGGAGACATAGATTGGTGTATGCTCCATATATGATTCCAATGATTACAGGGAGAGGATTGAGCTATGGAAGTAAATTTGGAATAATTTATCTTGGCCTAATACAATATTTTTATTTTATTGGTTGCCCAAAGTAAGTGCCTCACCTGGAAGAATTTGCAAAAGAGAGGCTTTCAGGGCCCTTACAAATGTGTCCTCTAGAAAAGTAGGGAAGAAAATATGTCTCATATGTTCTTTTAGTGTCATTACTGTAGGGATATTTGACACCTATGGTGGAGAGTGTGGAATCATGCCTATGTCCATACCGCCTCTTTAGTAGAGTTTTGGAAAATATTGGGTTATCCTCCAACTAAGGCCTCTTTTTACAAGTTGCTTGGGTTCTTGACCCTACTTTCATCATCTTGAACTTATGGTAAACAAGGAATTGAAGGACCTTTCACAATTCAAAATTGGTGGGGGAATTCATGTGGCAAAAGATTATAAGTAGGCTCTAGGAAACTATTAAATCAAAATGTTATCTTCATGTACTTGTGGACTATAGTGATCTAAATATGATAAAGAATTTGAATCTCTAGTTAGTAATGGTGTGTTCTTCTTTGTTGAGAGGATATTAAGGTAGGCCAAACAGAAAATCCATATAGAGGGGAGGTAGATGCCTCCTTCTAAGGGATTTTTAAAAGTTAACACTGGTGTTTTTTCCAAGGGGAATCTTGGACGTGCAAGAACTGGTGCTATTGGTAGAGGTAGTAATGGTGTTGTGTTCTTTTTCTCTACTTATACGGGGCAGCACTCTAATAATCTTATGGAGGTTATAGCTAATTTTTGTGCTATAGAAAGGTGTCTTATTGGTTGGAAGAAGGTCATTTATGAATTTGATTCTCAGATTGTGATTGATATGTTAAGTGTGCAACAAAAAAGGAGACAATTAGCATTTAGGCTTGGTGGTCAAGCGAATATTGAATCTATGTTCTTTGAATTATGTTTCATTTTGTCATATTCCCCATAAATGAAAGAGTGGTAGACTATCTGTGGAATTAGGCTTATGAGAACCTGGATAGGTGGGATGCAAATAACTAGGGACTCTTGTGCCCAAAGATTTTAGAGACTTTGAAAAATTTATTTCAGAGGATAGAATTGTGTAGTTGTTTTCCCAATGGGGTTTCTTTTGAAACTTCTTCTTGTTATTTGTAGGGTGTTCTTGATTTGACTTAGGGCCTTTTGCTTTGTTCTAAATGAATTTTTACCCCGCTTTCAGAGACTTTAGAAAAGTTAACTTTGGAGGATAGAATTGTATATTTTCTTTCCCAATGAGGTTTCTTTTGGAACCTCTTGTTGTTGTTTATAGGGTGTTCTTGATTTGTCTCAGGGCCTCTTGCTTTGTACTCTTTTCTTTTTTCTAAATGAATTTTTACCCCCTTTTTCTGAAAAACAAAAAATAAAAAAGGAATATCTATCATGACATTCAAGTTTGAGAAATTGACATTGAAGTACTATTTTTAATTCTTATGATGATTTTGTTTATTATGTGACATTTTGAACATAATTCATACTTTTAGATGGAAATTGTTTTGAGGGTATATGTTTATTTTCCACATAGTATTCTAAGTAGTTGTATTTGATAAATGTAAGTCTTAAATGGCTTTATGGCACAATACATTAATTGAAGTATGCATGCAAATAGAGTTGTGAAACTACCATGTTCGAGATAATCCTACATTAGTTTCAAATTGTGCATTCAGGAATTCAATGTTGGAATCAAAAAGTCATCAAGACACTCACTTAAAACAATGATATTTATGTCAACTATCTAAAAATGAATGTTAATCAAAACATAGTCCCATTTCAAGTCAAATGGTGTGCCTTTCTATTCAAACTTTCTTGAGCAACTTTGCCAACCAAATGTTTGGTCAAGCATACACCCATTATTTTCCCCTTCCAGCAATGGAAAGGTGGATCTTAACCCAATCATATCCACAAAACAAGAAACAAAATTTGGTCATCTAGAATCTAATTCCTATCACAAATCATAATAAAAAAATTCCCATTAGAAGCAACAAGTTGTTTAAGGCAGAAATGTAGAAGAGTAAATAAAAAAAAAAAAAAATCTAGTTGTTCAAGTTAAATATGATTCTCATGATAAAAAAAGGTTTTGTGATAGTCATTACATTTGCTAGTTGCTACGATACAAAATGGAGAACACTGATGGTCAAATTGTGGAAGCATATTTAATAGCTGAGAATGCCAAAATTTACATGTACTTACAATTTTAATGCTAATAACATCTCATAAAATGATGCTTAAAGGAAGATCAAACATGGATAAAACTATAGGGGCAAAAAGCTTTTGGGGAATTAATCGGCAACCCAAAAGTTTCTAATTTATAAAAAAAAAAAGTATTGGATTTTCAAAATGGCACAAAAATTTGTAGAAAAAAGAGAAAACAACTTTTTAAAAAAAATATAAGGGCATTTCCACAACATACAGATATAGAGAGCAGATATAATAGAATTTAACCGATAAATTATAAAACATCAATTTTGTCATTTATATTCATATTGTTTTTTATTAAGTAAAACATGTTTTACAGGGTGCCTGAAACCCAATTACAAAGCTAAAGATTGGAAAGTTTTCCCAGACAAAAAAACAACAGAACAAAAGATGAAACAGGCCAACACCAGGGCCACAGCAAAAAGAAAACTAAACAGCTAAAGAGGAAAACAGAACATAGGGACAACCAAGAAAGCTAGGGAAAACCATCAGAAGATGTTCCCTAGAAGGCTAGCCGATTTAGACTCAAGGATCTCCATCTTGGCCATAGATTCCTTTATCTTTTGGAGATCAGTAGGACTTTAATTCTCTCTCTTCTTCTTAGAAAATTCTCTAGTCCTCTTTCCAAGTCCCTCATCAGGCTTCTGCTCTTGTTCCATGCTAGTTTTGGCCACATCAGTGCCCTCAAATTTTTCTTCCATTTTTTTAATTAGGATCATTATATGCTCGTTGGAGGCTTTCAGGATGTTGAAGCTCTACTCTGCAATGCTTTTAAGAGTCACCTCAAACCTAATCATTTTTTCCTCCATCTTACTAACCCTAGTGTTAAGACTCTTATGGTCTTAAGCAATACCATCATTGTTGGTGTTGTCTATCTCTTTAGCTTTGTTCTTGAGTTCCCCCACTTCATGGTATAACCACTTGATAGACCTTTAGTTGTCCAGCATACTATTTCTGGCATTGTTGAGAAGGTCGAGCTCCATTTCCCCCAAATTATCACTAAGAACCACCATTGTTGGGTCAATCAACTCCTCCAGTTTTATCCTACCATCCTCACCTTCAATAAATTTGGGATTAATGACCTCCCTGGTTATCCCCATTTTGGTGGTCTTAACATCAAAGTTGCACCAAATCATCTTCCTCCCCTGCACAGAAACATAGCAACATAAATTGATGTCCTGCTCCTTCTCTTTCACCGAGATATGGGGATCAGCAAACTTGGGAGAAGGGTTTTCCTGGTTAGTACCCTCCTACTCATCCTGGAGTTTGACCTCTTCCTTGTCACTAGAGCCAGTGGTGTTTCTATGAATATGGTCCTCAGGAGTCTTCCAGCTAGTGTTATCTTCCATGTTCTTGCTCTTTTTATTTTGGTACTCCGCAATAGCGGTCTCCCTTTTCTTTTTTCCTTTTCCACTAGAAATCTCTTCTTCATAATTAGTTTTCATCCCTTCCTCATTATCATTATACTCCTCCTCAGAAGAGATCACTGTTGTGGTATGTTTCTTGGAAGGGGTCACAACTTTCTCTTTTTTGATAATATGAGTATTGGTCGCACGCTTCTTAGAGGACGAGCCCAGAGTCTTCTTCTTAATGTTAACATCTTCCTGGCCCTCAGAGTGTAAACCCTCACTATCTTCAGTCTTTGAGGGGACATAATCAGAGCCAGAGACATCCATTTTTTCCTCTGTATCAGCGATCTCCTTCCCCAAAATTTGGGCTTTAAAGTACTCGTAAATGAGAAGTAAAAACCCCTCATGCAGGGAAGGATTCACCATAGCCTTAACCTTATAACCATTAATATTTTCATTGATGGAAGCATATAAATAAAATGGGATATAAACCTGCATACCTTGTCTGAAGTGGTTCATGAGAATGAAGTGATAGGTTCTGATCCTATCAAACCTAGTGTCCAGCATGACATAAGAGATGATAGCCTTCAGGATGAATCTTCACAGCATTTTGATGCCTTCTGGAAGGTAATAAGTCCCAACTTTGATGAGAGATTTTTTCTCTTCCTCATTCCTCATGAAATCTCTTATCGTAGACTCTGAAATTTTACAATCTCTATAAAATTTATTACCCACAATGGGGATGTTGGTAACATTGGAGATGACCTCCTCAGTGACCATGAATTTTCTCCCATCAATCACCATGCTGCCCTCATCCCAGATTTTCACAAACATTTTAGTCACCAACAGCTTCCCACTATGAATCATTTCAATAAATGTAGAGATACCTCCTTCTTGTAGAAAATTCCAGACCTTAGTCCATCTCCTCCATTTATCACTATCATTAGAGGGCTCCCTTCTATGTCTTTCACCTCCCATTGTAGGATAATAGTTCAGAGTCACGTTCTAGTGGTTCGGCTTGCCGCTTCTCAGATAGTTTCTTGTCGAATTGTTCCAGATAATTCTTCTGATATGCCTTAAAAGGTAAGTTTTAACTTTGTGAATTGACACCCAGAAAGTGTGTGAATGGGTCTTGGAATAATTATCCTTCCTATCAATCCTGTACTTTCCATTTATGGGAAAGTTGTTATGAAATGCAACATTAACTTTCATGATTAATGATTTTAATTCCCTCCTTTCCCTAGATTCTCTCCTAATCGACTAAATCCTTCACCTCATGTGGGAGGTCTCCTCCATGAAGCCATCTGATCTGAGTGATACTTTTCACAGCCACGTTGGCACACCAGTCAGCAACCTAGTTGGCTTCCCTGTACATGTGGGATATATGTATCTTCTCAAAGGTTTTTAAGAGATTGCATGTTTCCTCTATCATGTTGGCAATAGTCCACGGTGGTGGGTGTAATTTTTTAAGGTAGTTTATAATGTTTCTAGAGTCACCTTCTAGCCAGAGGTTTTTAATTCCAATATCATGGGCTAATTTGGTAACTTGGAGGGCCGCATTGGCTTCTGCAAAGTGATTGGTTTGGGTGCCAAGTGGGAGGATGATAGTAGCAATACCCTTTCCAAAGTAGTTTCTGATCACACCACCACTTCCAGCCTTTCCCAGATTACCCTTAGCTGTGCCATCAAAATTGGCCTTAAACCATCCTTTTGAGGGATAGCTCCAGTAGCAATTCTATCTTTTTTTGTTGATCGTCTTAGGGTCATGACCATGGCTGTCTTTTCCTGCAAAAGGTTTAGAGCCAGAATAGGAAACATAATTTTCCATAAGAGCATGATGAATATTTTCAAAAATGATTTTGGGAGGACACAACAATCCCTAAAGATAGGGTTGTTCTTCTCTTTCCAAACTCCCCAGCACAGGTGAGGGAGGGTGCAGGTCTAGATTTTGTGAAGGGAAGTAAGCTTGAAAGGAAGGGTCCATTGGGAGAAAAGGTCCTGGATAGAGGAGGGAAAGCACCAATGTTTCCCAAACATAGAGAGGAGAGACTGCCAAATGGAGTTGACAAAAGGGTAATGAATGAACATGTGATCCACATATTCGGATTGACACTTACAAAGCACACACCTATTGGGAATTGGGATGCTTCTCTTGAAAAGGTTATCAATAGTAAGGATACAGTTTTGAAGAAAAAGCCAGAAGAAAACATTAATTTTGGGAATAAGGCCAGGGGACCAGGCTTTGGCCCAGAAAGGCTTTGCTTCCAGTTGCATCTGACAAAAGTAGGTTGAGGCAACCGAGAAAGCACCTTTGGGAGAACCATCCCAGATCAAGACATCCTGATTAGGGGAAAAAGAGACCACATTCAGAGTTGTAATTGCATATGAAAATATTCAATTAAATTTTTTAAGAGTTCAGTCACCAAATAATTGCCTAGGTGTGAGATCAAATATTATCCAAGTCTACAAAGTACCTGAGATCAAAAGGAATTGTAGAAAAATAGATTTTTTTGTTTATATTCATATTGTTGATTAGATGGGCAAATATTCAGTTAATTTTTTAAGAGGGCAGTCACTAAATAGTTGTCTGAGTCTGAGATCATATATTAGCTAAATCTATGAGTAACTGAAGTCAAAACTTGTCATACTTTTAAGGAGGGTAGTCACCAAATAGTTGCCTAAGTCTGAAGATCAAATATCAGCTAAGTCTATAAAGTAACTTAGATAAAAATTTATCAGACAACAATCTAGCTATCATTAGGAATTCATCAAAAGTGAAATTTATTAAAAGTGGAAACCATTTTGAAGTGATCCAAGATTTTTATTGTGATTTAGGCAAAGAGTTTTGTAAGGGTAGCTCAATATTTGAGAAAGTTTATCAAATCATATTCCACATTTGCAATGCTTTATATTTCATAATGACAATTGGTAAGTCTTTTATATGGGGTAGAGTTCAACAAAAGACATTTGTTTAGTTTAAGTAAAATATTAGCAAACCACTCATTTTGGCAACTACTATTTTAGGTGGAGACCAATGCTAATGATAAAATTAATAATATTAATTATAATTTTGAAAATCATATATATATATATATATATATATATATATATATTGTATATTAAAATAAATATATCCATTATAAATTTTACATTATTTATAATTTATAATTTATTATATAACTATTAATATATATCAAAATAGTAACTATAGTAGTTCATTGCTTTCTGTTGAAGGGTCATCGATAATAGTGCATAACAAATAATTTTAAAATTAGTGTATAATGTTAATTATATAAATTTTATCACATCAAAATCCATGGGGCAAGGTGTGCAAGAGCTGGGATCATATTGAAATTGTGATATAAAGACAATGTTTTAGTTGCTTCCCCACTATCTCACAAGCCCCACACACAATTTAGGATGATTAAGGCCCTTTTAAATTCAGTTGATGATTATCATTGGTCCTCCTGCTCCTCTATTTAAGGTTTTCCAAAGGTCGAAAATAAATCCAAAGGGACAAAATAACAATTTTTTTCCATCCCAATTCGCATTGACTTCGCTTCCATCTCAAAATCAACCCTATTTCTGAGTGATTAGTCAATTTTGTGAGTTTTTTGTAGGGTTCAGTAGGTTTTCAACCGGATTTCAAATCAGTTGGTTCTCTTAGTGATCCTCAAAATTTATAGATCAGGTAGAGGTCTGTACTTGCTAGAAAATCTTTGTCTATACTTGCTAGAAAATGGCCTTTTAGTATTTGAATAAAATCCCACACATGTATAGCATGTCTCATACCATAATCCACATTTTTCGTACGTGCAAGTGGCCTTGTATGTTTGAGTTGAATGACCATGTAATATTTTGGGCATAACATGTAAGTGCCACTAGAAGAAGGAAAAAACCTAATGGGAACCAACAAACAGTGATATCAAACGATGGTTGAATATGAATCATTAGTTTGTGAGTATCTTAAACAAAAATGTATGGGACACTAAGAAAATGACTGAAGAATGCTACACATGATATGAATCTAAACATACACTTGATAATTCCAAGAGATGTTTTATTCTATATGGTTCATCATACTTTATTATTTATATCCTTAATTCACATGAAAAATCCTGGTGAATTTTTTTCAAGGAAATTGGCATTAAACCTTTTTGTTGCAAAAATTCAACAGAAATATTATTCTTCCATCTTTTATTTTTCTCTCTTAATATTGTGTAGAAAGAAGTGCAAGGGTGGTAACTATCAGGTTTAACATTGCATTGGCTTAGTAACATAATCCAAGCAAGAAGAAATTTATTTTTTCTTTGCTTATTTATTATGAACTGGACAACCTACAAAAAAACTGAAATACAGTTTTTTCTTCCAGTTTGTCTTACCGAATCTAGTGTTAAACTCTAGCTTCCAACTTTAGATAAACACCACATAAAAAATAAATCCTCTTAATCTACTATTTAATTACATAAAATAGTAGGGACCATAACACCTAACAAATGGATTGAAACAAATATTTCTAACATTCTCCCTAGACAAGTTGATAGGTCGGATCTGTTACATATACCTACATTGTATCTAAAAATATGTGTACATTTTCTAGAATCTTAAAGATAGTTTCTAAATATAATTTGCTCCTGCGGTCTACAAAACTTTGTATCTTGTGTTTCTTAAGGGATGTTTGTGGTTTTTATAGCGTCAGGAGAAATTCCTAACGCTGAGAGACAATCTTGTGTCTAAGCAATTTTTCATTCCTAATATCTATGCTCCCTCTATTCTAATCGATATCATTTATATAAAAGAAAATGGATATATATATATAAAGTCTAAACTGATATTAGACTAATTAATGTTGTCTGCAAATAAAAATGATTAGTTATGAATTTAACTAATTAATATCAAGAGTTAGCCTCATTCAATGAGACACATCCAATCATTCTCTCTCTCTCTCTCTCTCTCTCTCTCTCTCTCTCTCTCTCTCTCTCTCTCTCTCACACACACACACACACACANCTCTCTCTCTCTCTCTCTCTCTCTCTCTCTCTCTCTCTCTCTCTCTCTCTCTCTCTCTTTCACACACACACACACACACATATACACTCAGGCAGAGACAATAAACTGATACATATTCAGATCAGTTTTGATTGACATTGAATCAATACTCATATATTACATATCGATCATAAATCGATATTGGCAAAAATTGTACCTTAATCATTTAATAAATATAATCGAAGATATAGTTGATGGGTTTTTCACCTTCAAGAGGAAGGTTGGTTTTCCTAGGGTACTTGTTGTGTTTTCTTCTTCAAATTTTCATGTGTTTAATCTCATGAAAATTTTAACATGGTATTAGAGCGGGTTTGAGGATCATAATCAGATTTACATAGCAAGAAGAGCAGTCGTTTCTCTCTCATATTCAAAGAACTACATCAAATCTTCAAAATGGTGAATGGGCTCAAAGTAGAAGACAAACTTGAAGGAGCCTCAAAATTCAACTCATGGAAAGTGAGAGTCCTCCTTACACTTGGAGGGAAATGATCTACATCAATTTGTGGAGGAAAATCAATCTGAACCTGATGATCAAGCAGAGAAATTAATATTCAAGAAGAATGCTCTCAAAGATAAGAAGTTTTTGATTGACTCCGTGAAAGACCATATAAGGGAATTTCCACAGCATAGAGATAGAAAGAGAAAATATAATACAATTTAACCCATAAATTATAAAACATGGGTGCCAGAAAGAAGTTGAGTCCACTTTTTGGCCAAAAAGTGGAACTATTTTTCCTATTTTTTCAAATTCATCCTATTTGACCTAAAGATTTGAGGCGCTTAGACATGAAATCTTCTGAAAAGTCACTAATATAAAATTTTAGGACTCAAAGTCTACTTTCCAAATATGTTATTTTGTAAAATACCCAGATGACAAGTTTCAAATTTCAATAGGGATTACTAAAACCCTCATTTTAAAAGTCACTCATTTAGGACTATAACCATGTGTGTACGGCAATCAAAATCAGACTCAAATGAAACTATTTATCTAAACCCTTTTGGGAAATGGTAAGTAACACATTTAAGATTTATGTGAATATTTTTCCATATTTTTATGTTAAATATTTTTTTTAATTAATTATATATTGGGCTCAATTGTTGTTTATAAAACCTCGTGTGTACGGCAAGCATAATTTGCCCTAAACATATGATTTAAAAAAAAAAAAAAATTGAAGTGTGTAGAATTATGTGTAGTTTGATGTCATATAATTTATTTTTCAATAAACTTTAAAATAAAAAAGTTAATAAAATTTTAAAAATCTTGTATTCTCTTTTCTATAGACCTGTTTTAGTACAAAATGATTGAAAAATATAAATATTAATCAAATTTAATAAAATATTACATGTTATGAATCTTCATTGTCTTATCTATATTGGGTTTTTTTTTGTAAAAAAATTCCTTAGAAAACCCAATCCAATTTGAGGCCAAAGTGAGTTTTGTGTCTGCATATGGACATGGCCTTCAACATTGAGGTCAAACCAGATCCAAAGCCAAGGGTCGGTTGACCAAGCCTTTCCCAAAGCTAAACCCAAACCACTTTTGGCAGGCAAAATTTAAATTTTAGAATACGGGGTCACATTTTAAAAATGAAACATCACCTCATTTCATAACGTCACCCCGTTTCATTTTGTGGCCGTTGGAAATTGATTTAAAATGATACGTGGTGACATTATGAAATGGGGTGACGTTTCATTTTTGAAACTTCACCCCATCTAATATTTGACCTTTTTTTTAAATCTACTGTATTTTTTTACTGCATCAGCAATCTTGTACTCGAAGTACGGTCAACAACGATCGAATGTGTAGGTTTTGGACAGTTTTTACATTGTTTATTGACTATTATATTCTCCATTTGAAGGCATCAATCATTGGGAGCACATTGAACAATTTTTTGCAATTTTAAACTATTGAAGACACTCTTGTGATTGATTTCAATTATTAATCATGGGA
>MU225576.1:1861148-1912137 GCA_018584345.1 Thuja plicata | reverse complement strand
ATTCATAGGTACTAGGGTTTCTATTATGTGTTAAAAATTAAAGGTTACAAAATTACAAGTTATGTGTTTCAGGTACATGTGGTGTGGGTTTCTCATTTGTTTTAATTTTCTATTGTACATTTTCTACAGTATATTTTACAATATATATACTAAATACAAGAAAAAATTAAATACATTTACTAAACTAATTTTAACATTTACGTACAATAATTGATTAAATAATTTGACATACATTGCATTTTTCATAATAAAAATAACAATAAATACTATTAAAAAAATAATAAAAACAATAATTAAACTTAATATATTAAAAAAAAGACCTACGTGCAAGTGGTATAGATGAAAAGCGAAGACATAGAGGTGGTGTAGACGGCAATTGAAGAGTTACAACTCTGAAGGGAAAAACAACAACAAATATGATTAGAAAAATAGTTAAAACTACTAAAAAAAATTTAAAAATGACAATAAAACTAAAATAAAGTTGAAAACATCATCACCTGAAGGAATTTGGTCTCTAACAAAATAGGGTAAAGCTCTGGAGCGGGATCACGCTAGCTGAAAATGACAATAAAAGTGTCAAAAAAAAATTATATAGTTTTTGAAACGGGGTCACATATGAAACGTCACCCTGTTCTGGGATGGGGTAGCATTTCAAATGTCACCCCATTTTGAGCGTGATCCCATTTAGCCTCAGGACCCCATCCCTTACAGGGTGATAATTTGAATTAAGGCTCAGGATCCCGAAGCGAAACGTCACCCCGCTTTTTACAAACGTCACCCCGTGTCTTGAAGTACGATTTTGGGAAAATGACTAAGTTAAAAAGTTCCGCCTCAAGTGGACTCATCTTCTTGCACACGCCCACATAGATTTTGTCATTTATATTCATATAGTTGATTGCATATGCAAATATTCAGTTAACTTTTTATAGAAAATAGATTTTTTTATTTATATTCATATTGTTGATTACATTAATTTTTTAAGAGGGCAATCACCAAATAGTTGTCTAAGTATGAGATCATATATTAGCTAAGTCTATGAAGTAACTGAAGTCAAAACTTATCAGACTTTTAAGGAGGATAGTCACCAAATAGTTGCCTAAGTCTGAAGATTAAATATTAGTTAAGTCTATAAAATAACTTAGATAAAAAAAAATTATCAGACAACAATCTAGCTATTGTTAGGAATTCATCAAAAGTGAAATTTGTTAAAAGTGGAAACCATTTTGAAGTGATCCAAGAATTTCAATGTGATTTAGGCAAAGAGTTTTGTAGGGGTAGTTCAATATTTGAAAATTTTTATCAAATCATATTCCACATTTGCAATGCTTTATATTCCATAATGTCAATTGGCAAGTCCTTTATATGGGGTAGAGTTTAACAAAAGACATATGTTTAGTTTAAGTAAAAGATTAGCAAACTACTTATTTTGGCAACTACTATTTTAGGTGGAGACCAATGCTAATGATAAAATTAAATATATTAATTATAATTTAAAAATCACATATATATGAATATATTAATTATATATTAAAAATAAAAATATCCATTATAAATTTTACATTATTTTTAATTTATAATTTATTCTATAACTATTAATATATATTATTAGTCAATCATAATTTAAATTTTGAAACTACTTTATAATATCAATTATAAACTATAGGGATTCGTTGCTTCCTATTAAAAGGTCATCCATAATAGTGGATAACAAATAATTTTAAAATTAGTGTATAATGTTAATTATATATTTGATGACATCAAAATCCATGGGGCAAAGTGTGCAGAGAGCTCTAGAGCATATTGAAACTATGATTAAGAGCAAATACTTTAGCTGCTTCTGCACTATCTCACAAGCCCCACACAATTTAGGATGATTGAGGCCCTTTTAAATTCAGTTGATGATTGTCATTGCTCCTCCCGCTCCTCTATTTAGGGTTTTCCAAAGGTCGGAAATAAATCCAAAGGGACAAAATAACAAATTATTTCCATCCCAATTCCACATTAACTTGGCTTCTAGTCAATGATTTTTTCATGAATTGGGATTTTTTTAGGGAAATAATCAACAAGCTCTAGGATTCAATATTAACCGGGTATAATCATAATATTTTAAATATTATTGCTTCTATAAATAAAATTTTCAAATAATGCCAGCAAAATCTCCTAAATAGATGCTATAAGAAGATCAAACATGAATAAGACTGTCAACTTATAGTAAAATTGATAAAATTGATTGAAAAATTCACATCGGATCTTGAAATCAGCTGGTTCTCTTAGTGATCCTCAAAATTTATAGATCAGGCAAAGGTCTGTACTTGCTAGAAAATGGCCTTTTAGTATTTGAATAAAATCCCACCCATGTATAGCATGTCTCATACCAGAATCCACATTTTCCTACGTGCAAGTGGCCTTGTATGTTTGAGTTGAATGACCATGTAATATTTTGGGCATAACATGTAAACGCCACCAGAAGAAGGAAAAAACCTAATGGGAACCAACAAAAAGTGATATCGAACGATGGTTGAATATGAATCATTAGTTTGTGACTATCTTAAATAAAAATGTATGGGACACTAAGAAAATGACTGAAGAATGTTGTATATGATATAAATCTAAACATACACTTGATATTTCTAAGAGATGTATTATTCTATATGGTTCTTCATACTTTATTATTTATATCATCAATTCACATGACAAAATCTGGTGAGATTTTTTCAAGGAAATTGGCATTAAACCTTTCTATTACAAAAATTCAATAGAAATATACTTCCATCTTTTCTTTTTCTCTCTTCATATTGTGTGTAGAAAGAAGTGCAAGGGTGGTTTATACACTAAAAAATGGCTTCATTAATTAATTAATTAAATATTTATTATTTAATTAATATTGACTTGATGAATTAATTTAATATTTATTATTTAATTAATATTTATTTCTTCTATTTATTAATTAAATTATTCAATCTATTTGATACATTCACGATAGTTTATTCTTCTTATCCTAAGTCTTCTAAATTAGTCTCATTAAAGTGATTAATTACACAATCACTAAATATGACTAAAACTCCTAGTCCACCACATATACCTAGTCACTTGACACACTACCTTGGCTAAAATTATTAATTATTATTAATTATTAATTATTAATAAATCATTATCCTCACCCACACATGTCCTATTCCTAAGGGCTATGTGGCCTCATAAGACTTGGTCTCATGACCACATGTCTTCTCCTACACTAAGTCAAGAAGTAATCCCTATTCCTAAGGAGCTTCTCAAGCCACCTCAAAGAGTCTAAGGTGACTCATGGGACACTTGTACCAAGATTCCTCATGAGGAAAAATTCCTTCTTCCTTCCTCTCAATGGTCTTTGTGAGACACTTGACATGTGTCTTTCCCTTCCACCTTCTTCTCCTCTATGTCAGTGTAGGAAGAACATCCTCCCTATTCTTCCTCTCACATTCCAACTATATCCCCCTTTTTCTCAACCCCTTCAACGAAGTCAATTTTAGCCCTAAAATCTTCCACCTTTCAATCTCCACCCTAGGATTGTGCCACCTAGGCTTAAGTCCTCCAAAATATATAAAAGGAGCCCCATTCTCCTTTTGTGAGCTAATAGGCAATACTAACTTTCAAGCATTCAAGCATTCTAGAGATCAATAAATCAAGCATCCAAGCATTTAGGCAAGAAATTGAAGTCATTTTCATACCATTTCATTATCCATTAGTTGCATAATCAAGCTCTAGGCCATTTGGCATACAAACCCACTCAATCTCCACACTTTGGTGACATCTTGGGCAAGGAGCTTCAATTGGAAATTTGAGAGCTCAACACATCTAAGAAATCAAGGCTAGGAGGAAAATGGAGACAAGCTATGATAGGTAAGTGAAGGTAAACTTGTTTTAGTTTCATTTGATCATTTATCATCTTCATTGTGTTGCATTTAGATAGATTTATTAGCTTGCAATAGTAGTATTTCATTTATAACTGTAGACATCTAATTTGCATACATTTTTGGTGCCCACCATGGGGCCCTCCCCATGAAAATTAACATTATGTTTTTTAGTTTTTCGTGTGAAGAATTCTATAGGATTTTCCTACGTATTCATCCACGATACCTGCGCATACATTCATTCCTGTTGCGTTTCTACTAAATTTGTGCATTCATTCCATCGCACTGTGCCTTCATCCATTTTTTTGTGTATTTATATATTATGTGCATTGATTCTCTATCTCTGCGCATTCATATGCTATTTCTACGCATCCATCATTTTCAGTTGTAAAATTTGGATTTCTCATCATTCCATTTTTAGCTAACCATCTTAATGGATTTTTGTTTGTTCTTGTAGATTTTAGGTTATTTTGTAGGTCGTAAATCTGAAGACCCCAATCTTAAATTATTAACAGTTTATTTGCAGGTTCCTAGGGGTTTGCAAAATAAACTATAACCTTTGTTTGGGCTTGAAATACCACATGTTTTTCAAATTCGTGTGTTTTCTTTAGTTTAGCAAAATGACTATTGTGCTTTCTTTTATAGCTCAATTTTAATCCCAGATTATAACAACGTATCCTCTCCCCTCGCCATTTGTGAATCTTGGGTGTAAGAGAAAATGTTATAACCTTTAGAGGGCGGTCTTTGGTGGGAAAAGAGGTACTCACCCCAAGGAATGACCCAACCGGTAATAGGCTAAATCCAAGCCCTTCCAAACCAATATACAATAAAACATCATTGTGATTAGTCTCACAGTGGACAGGTGTGAATTCATTGTGGCAACCAAAATCTCCTCTAGGACCCACGTGGTGCATTAAAGTCCCTACATTGTTAAGGTGAAAATATTACTTTGAAAGGATTGGGAGAGCCCCCTTAATTGGGAAAATGACTTGATCACAACCACCTGAACAGATGTCCTTACTAAAAAAAAAATTTTAGTGGCCAAAAACCTTCTATTTGTTGGCTCAAGGGGTAGACCAACCCATGAATACACCCCACATTACTCATGATTCATAATAGAGATAGCAGTTCTTTGGGAAGTAATGACCCATTGAATTCAGAACTTGGTGTGCCAGAGAAGTGAGTGCACTGTAAGGAGGAGCCCATGGCTCCATGTTCCTAGGTTGTCCACTGTGAATTTGCGTGGCTAGATTTTATCCAAGTGAGGATTCAACAAATATTGTCCTTTCCAACCTTAGGAATTATAAGCGTGTTTGTGCATACATATTAGATTAAGTTAGATCAAATCATTTATGTCTTGCATGTGTGTGTTTATGCATTTTCACTTTGCCAAAATCATCTAAAAACTACAAAATTTCAAAAAAACATCCATGAACCATCAAAAACAAAAAAATATCAAAACCTGTGCATATATCACTTTCTACTACGCATTTATCCAATCTTGCTCCACATTTGTTCCTGCACATACACAATAAAGAACCTTTGTACGGACCCTCAAGATTTAAAAATCAATTTTTTAGTTACCCATTTTTGTTCTCAGTACGATTCTGGAAACACATTTGATTTTCACAAAACCTTTGATCCTTAGTTTGACCATTTTCATCATTGTTTTCATCATCTTTCCTTCATCCAAAATTCACCAAATCATTCCTCAATCTTCAAAATCTACATTTAAGTGTTGAAACATTACCTTGATTATCAGATTTTGGCTTTTGTGAGTTTTTATCATATCAAGATCTATCATCCTTAATCAAAACTTACCCAGGCCAATATCTCTTGGTTTTTATTTATCATATCATAGTGAGATCCATACTTCCTATTGACTTAGATTATCAAGTTACCCTATCTACTTAAACACTTTTGAATCTCTTTCTTGCATCTTTTCTATCATCACATCTTCATTTATTTCATCTTTCACCTTTTATGGTTCAAACTCAATCTCAGAAACTCAAACAAACCATTAATATAGAATCTGTAGACAAGATGGAAGGAGGCAATAACAATGAGGAAAACCCTTGGTCTGGAATTCCTAAGAAAACTTCAATTTTTACATCAGATCAAGAACCAACAGATCAAGATTTAAGAGATGCTATGCAAGATGCTAGGTTCTACAATGTCATGGAAAGACTTTTGGACATGGATAAAGAGATGTATTTCCTTATGCTTGCTCAACAAGGAGAAAAACTACCCAATGATTTTGATGTCTCCACTCTTAAAGAACCACCTATCACAAATGATCAAGAAATCCCTAGTGGTTCTCAAGAGACACATGTTCATGGAGCAAAAGAAGACAAGCAAAATAGTGCTTTCCAAAACACCCAAGGACCTCCACCATCTTTGGATCCCATCCTACAACAAATCCAAATGCTTCAACAACAAATTTGTGACATACAAATTGGATCATCAACCAAGAAATATTCCTTGGCTGATATATGTCCCTATCCTTTTGATAAGAATTTGGCCATGATTCCATTCCCTCCTCACTTTGAGGTACCAAAATTTGATAAAAACAAAGGGAATTCAGATCCACAAGACCATATTCGTGAGTTTTGTCCTGCTTGTATTGAGGTCGTCCACAATGACACATATCTTATGCGACTATTTCCATGTAGTTTAGGAGGACAAGCCATGGAATGGTTCTCCAAACTACCCCCAGGTATCAAGTCTTTCAATGAGCTTATTGACAAATTTGTGACTCATTATTCATATAATATCAAACATGAAGTCACTATGCTTGATATTTGCAATGAACAACAAAATAATGGAGAACCCTTCCTTAATTTTTTGCAAAGATGGTGTCAATTGTTTGCCAAGTATCCACAGACAATTCCTGAACAAGAAAAGATGGATATCTTTGTCCATAACCTTACACAATAAATGAGCTAAGGTTGCAATTTCAATGTCCTCCAAACTTTAACAAGCTCATTGAAAATGGAGTCAAAATTGAGGAAGCTATGGTTAGAAAAGGTGAGATTAAGCTTTACAACAAGGACAATGTTGGATATTCAAATTCAAATCCCAACAACAACAATAATGGCAAGTCAAAATTTTGGAATAAAAACAAGAACATTGTCAATGATGGGATTGTGGACAATCGACATGTTAAACCAACAAAACCTATTTTGAATCTCACAAGAAAAGACAATGCTACTCAACCTACTCATAGCAATCAAAGTGCAAATCAGAATACCAACAACAATTCATCAAGATTACCCTTTATGCCATGTAGAAGAACTTTTACTCCTTTGGGTGAATCTCTTGAATCTGCATTAAGGAAGTTTATCACAAAGAAACTCATTGCACTTCCTGAAACTAGAGATTTTGAACCGAGGGTGAAGCCTTCTTGGTGGAATGATAATGACTATTGTGAATTTTATAGAGGGAAAGGTCACAAAACAAATGATTGTCAAAGACTCAAACATGTGATACAAGTCTTGATTGAAAGTGGAGAAATTAGTGTTGATGGACATACCTCAAATGAGTCACATACGGCTTTTAAAGATCCACTTCCTGAACATGAGAAAGGAAGTTCTTCCAATGATAAGGGTGATAATCAAGCCAACTACAATAACATATCCTATAAGTATGTAAATCACATTTCTGAATGCCATCCTTCCAATACTATGCCAATGTGATTACTATCAAAGAAAAGAGTCAACCAGCTGATGTCACTACTCGAGCCCAATCTAAGGTTACTCTTCAAGGTGTCTCATCCAAACCTAGCACCTCTCAGAACAAGTCTATCTATGTTCCAAAGTCCATGCCAAATGCTTCTAATCAATACAATATTTTGGATAAATTGAAGAAAACACCAGCCCAAATATCTATACTCAAGATTTTGCATCTGTCACCTTCTCATAAGGATATTCTTGAGAAATCTCTCCAAGAAACCAATGTTCCTACAAATCTAGATCAAGCCCAATTCCAAGGTATGGTGGGACATTTGACAACTCCACATTACCTATCCTTTACTGATCATGATGATCTAGCCATTAATCAACCACATAATTATCCACTCCATATAGAAGTCCTTGTGCAAAATCATAAAATCAAAAGAGTACTAATAGATGGAGGAGATGGCTTGAATATATGCACTTTAAAACTAGTCCTTGCATTGGGACTTTCTGAAAATGTTGTAGATCCAAAGAAGAAAATCATAATTAAAGCTTATGATGAAGAAGAGAGGTCATCCAAGGGATCTATTATTCTTCCTATCAGAGTCGGTCCTATAGTCAAAGATGTAGTTTGTCAAGTCCTTGATATGGATCTAGCATATAAAATTCTTTTGGGGAGGCCTTGGATTCATTCTATGCAAGTTGTGTCATCGACTTATCATCAGTGTTTGAAGTTTGCACATAATGGTCAAGAAATAACTATCAAAGGAGATCCAAATCCTTTTCAGTATTGCAACACTTTGAAGACAACACCTAAATCCTTGGTAACCTATAATCATGTTGGATCTTCTATAACAACACCCATTAATCCAAGTAATGAAGCATTGACCTCTAAATCCAATGGAATCAAAATAGACATAAGCGGGCAAAGTATGGGAGAATACACTTTGGGTAAAACTTTATGTATCATAGAATTACCCTTATCTCCTAAGTCATATGGAAAATATTTGATTATCAAACAACAATCAAAAGCTCCTTCTACACATGTTTATGGCACTTTTATAAGTGGGGGCACTATATCAAAAGAGGCAGCTGAGCGTAATGATAATCATTTGCTTAAACACCATAAAGATCAATAAGATGAAAAACATGAGTATATATCACCCGATGTATACGGTAACAGATATGCTTTGTTGCAAAAGATGGGATATCAAGGCAATGGACCTATAGGGTTGCAAAGAGAGGGTGTTGTAAAACCAATTCTAAAAAATCCAAATTACCAAAGAGACACCACAGGATTAAGATATAAATGAGAAGGACCAAAGGAATCTAAAGGTAAAGAAAAGATTACACCTTTCTACAAGAATTCTAAGGCTCCTGCATTAGAGTTCCGAAAACATGGCATGTATGTAGATCCAAAAAAGTTAAAGATAGTGATAGAAATCATTAACAGACTTAGGGATAATGATGATGATGATTCTAATACTTATGAATGGGATTCATTATTTGACTATCCTGAAGAGATAGGAGTTGATGTTGTCCATACCTATAGTAACGATTATCATGAGGGGGAGAGTTCAAGGATGGAACCATTAGGATTAGATTTGCATGATACTACTCTTGGCGATTGTGAGGAAAGTGAGAATTATCTTGTGATAGACAATTTGGACGAGAGTATGGAAATAGACCTTTTTGATACAATCATAAAATTTGATAACTTTTCCATCAATACCATCTAATCCTTTGAAATTGGCCCAAATGATCCAATACCCATTATCTACCCTGAGCTTATAGCTTGGGATTCTCCCAATAATCCAAAAATTGATGTTTTCCATAATGATGATGTGATTATCGACTATCTTGGAATCAGAGATCATCTACCACCAGGGGATCATAAGGGAGGATTTCCAATAGAACTCAATGACATGGCTTATTTTGGAGAGGGTGCCAATCCTTTCAGTCGTAAAAATGTAAAAATAATCAATAGATCTAATGGTGAAAACCACTCAGTGGCAATGTTAGATCCTAAAAAAGTAAAAAGAAAAGATGTATCTGAGGGTGAAAACCTCTCTGCGACGGTTGGAGATGGAAGGATTGACACTCTCCCCACTGCAATACCTATTGAACCAATGTTGCCTCTCAACATTGGAATGGAGGAGTCCCCACGTATTCTGAAAATAGAAGCATCCTTAACAAAGTCAAAGAAAGAAGCTTTTTCACAAATTTTCAAAGAAAGATAGGTCAATTTTGCCTGGTCTTATGTTGATATGCCTGGGCTAGATCCTAATCTTATTATGCATCATTTGTCTATTGCACTTGGAATCAAGCCAGTAAAGCAAAAACTCATAAAAATGCATCCTCATATTGCACTTATGGTCAAAGAAGAATTGAAGAAATTACTAGATGTTGGATTAATTCGAGCCATTGATTATGCTGAGTGGATTTCCAATATTGTACCAGTATCCAAGCCAGACAAGTCTATCAGGATTTGTATAGATTTTTGAGATCTCAATAAGTCTTGTCCTAAAGATGACTTTCCATTGCCTAACATTGATAATATAGTTGATTTGACGGCTGGGCATGAGATGTTATCCTTAATGGACAGTTTTTTTGGCTATAACCAAATCAAGATTGTGCCAGAAGACCAGGAAAAGACTACCTTTACATGTCCTTGGGGCACATATTGTTGGAATGTGATGCCTATTGGGCTCAAAAATGATGGTGCAATTATCAGAGGGCTATGACCACAATCTTTCATGACATGATGCATACCATAATGGAAGATTATGTTGATGATATACTAGAAAAATCCAAGAACATAGATGGTCATTTAAGAGTGTTAGATAGAATATTCACCCAGATGGAAAAGTACCAGATTAGACTCAATCCAAAGAAATGTGCATTCGGAGTTACATTGGGAAAACTCTTAGAGTATATTGTCTCAGCTAAGGGCATAGAAGTTGATCTAGAAAAAGTTAAGGTAATCATGGAGATGGCTTCCCCTACGAATATCAGTCAATTAAGATCTTTACAAGGAAACCTCCAATCAATCAAAAGGTTTGTTTCTCAATTAGTAGACAGAAGTCATCCTTTTCAACACCTATTACATAAGGACATATTATTCAAGTGGGATGATAAGTGTGAAGAAGACTTCACTAAGATCAAGCAATATTTAGCAAATCCTCCTACTCTTATGTCACCGATTCCAGGAAAACCACTCTCGCTCTATATTTCAACTACAGAAGTCTCGCTCAGTGCTCTTTTGGCCCAATAAGATCAAGAAGGAAAAGAGAAGGCTATATATTACATCAGTCGCACCCTTGTAGGATATGAGCTAAATTATTCACCGATTGAGAGATCATGTCTAGCAGTAGTCTTTGCTTCACAGAAGTGGCAACATTACATGTTGTCTCATTCCATCAAGCTTATTGCAAAGATTGATCCTTTGAAATACATTTTGAGCAAGACAACATTGACAGGAAGATTGGCTAAGTGGGTTATGCTGCTGAGTGAATTTGATATTGAGTATGTGGATTGGAAGGCCATCAAGGGATAAGTAATTGTAGATCAATTAGCCGAGGCACCACTAACAGATGATCAACCTATACATACAAAATTTCCAAATGCACATATCTTGACATTATCTACACAAACATGGAAGTTGTACATTGATGGATCATATACTTAGCATGGTTCAGGAGCTAGAGTGCTATTTGTTACACCACAAGGATATACAATACCAAAGTCTTACAAGTTACTCTTTCCTTGTACAAATAATGTAGCTGAATATGAAGCTTTGGTGATTGGATTGAAGATGGATCTGCAATGGAAAGTCACTGAATTGAATTTCTATGGAGACTCCCAGTTGATTATCAATCAAGTTAATAATGAATACCAGACCAAAGATGACAAGTTGTTACCATATAAGCATATGGTGGATGACTTTAAGCAATATTTTTCACTCATTACCTTTGAGAAAATTCCAAGACATGAAAATAGGGCTGCAGACGCTATGGCTACAGTTGCTTCTCTATTTGATGTAGAAGATACCAAAGCCCATTTTGAGTTCTTAGTGGAATCTTTGGCTTATCCTGCGATGATCTTTATACAAGTATCATATGTCATATTACCAGACAAGATTCCCCTACCTACGGAAAGATATATTCCTACCTAAAATAAAATATCATTCCTATGCTATGGCTACAAGTGCTTCTATATTTGATGCAGAAGATAGCAAAGCCCATTTTGAGTTCTTAGTGGAATCTTTGGCTTATCCCACGTTCTTGTTACAAGTATCATATGTCATATTATCGGACAAGATTCCCCTACCTACAGAAAGATATATTCCTACCTAAAACACAATATCATTCCACCTGACTTATCTAGAAACCAAAAATGAACCTTTTTACGCCAAACCTCCCACTATCTCCTAATATCTGACACCCTGTATTGGCGAGGTCTTGACAGTACTCTCTTACGATGTCTTGAACATGATGAAGCTCAAACTGCCTTACAAGACGTACACGAGGGTATTTGTGGAACACATTCAATTGGTCCTTCCTTGGCTAAGAAGCTCATGTGTATGGGTTACTACTGGCCTAATATGGAGACAAATTCCTTTCATTTTGCTAGGAAATGCAAGAAATGTCAAATACATGGGACTCTTATTCATGCACCAGCACAACAGCTTCATCCTTTTACAACTACATTACTGTTCAGTTAGTGGGGACTCGACCTCGTGGGTGCAATTCACCCTCCATCTTCTAATGGCCATAAGTACATTATAACTGTAATTTAGTATTTTACCAAGTGGATTGAAGTTGTTCCATTGATCACTGCCACTGGTAAACAAGTTTCCATGTTTATCCTTAATTATATCATTTGCAGATATGGTATCCCTATGCATCTTATTATAGATCATGGGAAGCAATTACAAAATCAAGATATGGATGAACTATGTGCTAAATTCCACATCACCCATCATTATTTCACCATTTATTACCCCCAAGGTAATGGTCAAGCTGAGGCATCCAATAAAACCATTGTCAAAATCCTTCAAAAGACTGTTAATGACGCTGGTTGTGAATGGCATGTCCAATTGAATCCTACCCTATGGGCTTATCACACTTCCATTTGTACTCCCACTAGAGCTACACCATATTCCCTTGTTTATGGATCTAAAGTTGTCTTGCCCCTCGAGTTTGAGTTACCTTCTCTTCGTGTGTCCCTGAAAGATTTGATTCCAGATGAAGAATATAAAGTTGCACGGTTAACTGAATTAGAATTGCTGGATGAATGTCATCAGAGAGACTTTGATCACTTGAAGGTCTATAAGAAGAGGATGTCTCATCAGTATAACAGTAAAGTGAAACCCAGAGACTTTTAGGTGGGTGATTTAGTCCTTTGTGAGAATCCTAAAAACCAGCAGCATCGTAAGAAGGGCAAGTTTGAACCTAACTGGTTAGGTCCTTTTGTGATTACAATAGTTTATGGCTCCGAAGCTTATCAGTTGTCTATGTCTGAGGGAGATCTCTTGGATGAGCCTCTTAATAGCATGCAACTCAAAATTTTATGCTTGAAATCCCAGTGCAAGGGATACGTTAAAAAATAAAAATTAAAAAATTAAAAAATTAAAAAAAAATTAAAAATCACAAGAAAATTGCATTAAAAACATGTGGTGAAAACCTAGAAACAGGTGCCATTTTTGACAAGGTAGCTCCTCTCTCTATTAGGATTCTTCTAGCGCATCATCCCATTTGTATATACCCATAATAAAATGGCTATTCAAGTCATCATTCGCCTTGTAAATATCATAATAAAATGGCCAGTACATGATTATCCTATCCATTGTATAAATCCCTAATAAAACCCCATCATAGCTTGGTCTACTATCTTGGTCTTCATCCTAGTCCAGTGTGTCTTTCTTCACCCATAATAAGCTAGTCCATCACTTAGCTGGGGGCATGTTCTCGACCTAGTTTGGGAAGTGGATCTATGATAGTCACAACTCTTGGAGGACAAAATGGAGTATTTTCACTAGACAAGCAAACACAATCAACTGTTCTTACACAATGCTATTCTAATCATGATTCATAATTTGTGACTTATCTTTCAAAATGTGACCGTTTATCTATACATTTGCAACATCTCATCGACCAAACTGATCAATAAACCTAACACTATCTTTTGGCAAAGAAATGTATATTCATGGCAGGCATGTTAGAGTAATTTGTTATAGATTATGCATTCATATATGGATTTCAATGTTATCATGTTTCCTATTCTATTCTGGGATATCTTTGACATGAGTTTAAAACTCCAAATATGTCATTGATTAGGATAGTCAGGATGGGACATGATATTTTCTTTGATTGTTGTTTGTGAGATATTTTCCAATGAAGTCGAAGGAACAAATAATTGGGGTGTCTGTGCGTAAGTTCCTTCATCCGTTTAATAAGTATTGACAACATACAAATCATGTTGTTATCCGAATACTATTGACGGTGATATGCCACACCTACCTCGACTCCAAATATTTGCTCCCCAATGGAGGGGGTATTCCTTGTCTATTATGCAAACAAAACTCAAGTCATCTCGGTTCAATTATACCTAGATGCTTGTCAAGTTTTCTATATTAAACTCCATGCAAGAAGTGCTCAGGTCATCCTGGTTTAATTATACCATGATGCTTGCATCTTCTTGCAACATAATGAGCTCAATGATGAAAATCAAATTCCAATAATTATGAAGTTTTAAGATGTTTCGTGAAGTTATGGAGATACTCATTTCACATATCATTTTGCATTATATTTAATATATTTTTGTTTCTTACCCATGCTCCTTTTATAGGGTTATGTAGGATATCTTGCTTAGATCACCTTTTCTCTTTGTCTATTCTTCTTGTGTTGGACACATTGTTGTTTACAATTGAGGACATTTTGGGTAACAAAAATATAGCGTTTATCATGGTTCATTATGTATATACCCTTAGTTTTTCTTAGGATTATTCATTTGTATATAACCATTTATATTTACATGCATATTTTGATAATTTCATTTTATCATAGTTGTCATTTCATCACATTATAGGTCATTATATTACTACCATCATTATACCTTTCATTTTATATCATTCATTTGTTATCCATTTTCCAATATTATCATTTGATCATTCCTTATCATATTCATGGTCATTATTTAGTATTATCATTTTTGTTTTCTCATTACGTTCATTATCATTTTCATTATCATTTGTTTCAATCATTATTATTCATCCATCTATTTGAAATTCATTCATATATCATTATTCATTATATGATCAATCATAACCATTATGCATCCACATAGAGATAGATCGTTACATCACTAGTCATAAATTAAAATGCATATCAAAGTCATTCATCACATCCTCCATATGTCAGTATCCACCTGTATATATCATCATCATAAGCAATGCATCATAGAAATAATCATAATAAAGTTGCATTATATAGGAAGTCCATCATCAAGAGTCCATAAAACAAAAATAACATGTCCAAATGTCCAATGATATCTCATAAAATAACCATGTGTCCATAAGTGTCCATCAAGTCTACAATGATAATATAATAATGATACAATGATGCCATAAATACAAAGTGCATATCAAAAAGCTAAGATCCACTGCCTCCAAACTCTGTCTGTCGATGTCTACGTGTTGCAATAGAAGGCCCTGTTGCTTATGGATCTCCAAAACCTGATGGCGGTCTCAGTGGGTACGATGATGTGCCTCCACTTCCAGCTCACCCTTGTCTCTGATGTACTACTCTAACTGCATATGAGCTCTCTCTAAAGCTCCCAATCCACTAATCTCGAGGAACAACCTGTCTATATGCCTCCCTCTAGTAGGTGATCTCCCTACCGACTCACATCATCCGAAGACTATATGCATGAGGCCCCAATCTCTTTGTAGACTCAAGCTCATCTAGTAATTTCTCCACCTCTCCTAATCTCTCTATGGCGGTATCTCACTCCTGTCTAGCCTCTGTGACCTCCCCCTCTAGTCTCTCCACCCATCTCTCTAATCTTCGGACGTGATCAGCCTGTACCTATGTCATTGCTAGTCTGACAAGCAATGCATCAATGTCTATATCCTCCTCCTCCACAACATCCCTCTATAAATATGGATCCTGGCCCTCGACATCCATCTCTACCTGTACATCCTGTGCCCCCACATCTGGCATCTGTGTATCATCCCCGATATCGAGCATATGCTCATCCTCCCTATCAACCGTCGAGACTCAAAGTAGTATCCAAGCTGATGCTCGTCCTCCCATGGCTCACACCCCAGGTAGGGTCTCCAGATCACAGAATCAATAGTATCAAAAGTATACCTCCAAAACTCCAATTATCCCAGCTTACGCTGAGACTAGATAGATGCATACAGAAATATGAATGGCTTCCCAGCGCCTCAAAATCTAAGGGTTATGGGTCATGTGATCGCTATGTGCTCCCATGCCCATACATGAAGCAAAGTGACACCAACTGATAAATATTCTCCCCTCTGATATACCACCTGATGCAGATCATGATAAAGATGCGCTAACAAGCACACCCCCAAGCAAAATGGGTCCCCTCCTCCATCATCCTTTGCAGTGTGCGGCCCCAACCGACTGCGAAGCTGTGCAACCATCGATCTGAGTAGACATATCCTCTGATCACTCTAGCCAAAACAACTAGCAGTGGCTCATATAGCTTTACCATATCCTCCCAGCCGATCTTTGTCTCATCTATATCATCGTCATCGAACACTGCTCTACAATCAGTCACACCGTTGTGCCGATCATACTACACCAGCTCTCCTGTGATGGGTAGCCATAGGATGTGATAAACATCCTCCAGTGTGACTGTCATCTCTCATGTCAGGAGATGAAAGGTACTCGTCTCCGATTGCCATCTCTCAGCAAGTGCGGTCAGCATTCCCAGGTTCACCCGAATCTCAGGTGTGTAAATCACATGGTATAGTCCAGTCGCCCCAATCAGTAGTATGTTTTTCTCTGACAACACTGGTCTTAGACTCTATGTCATAGGATACCTCTCCCATGATATCAAGACATCAATAATATCCTCCTATCATCAACAATCACAAAATCAAAAAATTAGGTTTCGATCAAACTGATCTATCTATCTATCCTATCTTATCAATCGAGCACATGTTTATCACATGTATCAACAGATAACTCTATCAATTATCTACAAACAAGATGGTTTACTAGCGACCATGCTACAATGTTGCCTACCTTGACACAAATCGATCAAAATACAATGTCGACCAGATCATATCGGCTTATCGATATCAAGTTTGACCTAATTGACTTGTTAATCCACATTCTATCATTTACAATAAATGCGCAGTATAGAAAAATGCTTGCGCAGAACCCCTGACCCTTCCATAGAAATTACATTTGTGCAACTACCACACACATTTGCGCAACCAATTTTGTCCAAAGCGTAGAATTCACATTTTCACACATTTTCTTTACAAATGCACCATATACAATTCTCCTCCCACGCATGCGCATGTACCGTAAACGTATGTGCAATTTATGGCACAAATGTGGCCAGTTGTTGCGCATACATGCACCACAACTGTGCATTTGTCCTATGTCCTACAAAACAAATTTTTCAATCCTAACCTACGACTTGATCTACCCTAAACATGCTACACATCACATCCAAACATGCAAAAATTCACAAATTGATGAAGCAGGATGAATCACCTATCGACTCTCCAGAATCTGGCAGCCTCTGAAAGCGTCTGACCCTCTCAAAGCGATGATCTGCAAGCGGGAACAACATCTTCTCAGCTCTACTCTTCTCTCTGTCCAAGCTCCAATCTCCAAATGACAAGTGTGCACAATGATCCTATAGTAGACCCTTTGGCCCTATATATAGCCTATGGACTCATTTTGCTTGATGTATGGACCCTACCTA
The DNA here is from genome assembly GCA_018584345.1 of Thuja plicata. Lineage (NCBI taxonomy): Eukaryota > Viridiplantae > Streptophyta > Pinopsida > Cupressales > Cupressaceae > Thuja > Thuja plicata. Next base: position 1,894,601 of record MU225576.1, on the reverse strand, counting down.
TCAAAATCTCTCCGCTTTACCCTATTTTCCCATTGTTTCTTCTGAATCTTTTTTGTGAGATTGATTGAAAAATACTATACTAACAAAACAAAAAAAAAACACAATCATAAATTTTGTCAATCAATCTCTCGAGGGGGCATGCATAGGTTGCTTTCATTGACATTGTCTGGGGCAGGGGCAAAAGGCTTGATTTTTCTTTGAAATAATGTGACCAGCTTATTATTTCAAAGAGAGGCAAAATATATACACTAAAAAATGGCTTCATTAATTAATTAATTAAATATTTATTATTTAATTAATATTAACTTGATGAATTAATTAAATATTTATTATTTAATTAATATTTATTTCTTCTATTTATTAAGTAAATTGTTCAATTTATTTGATACATTCACTATAGTCTATTCTTCTTATCCTAAGTCTTCTAAATTAGTCTCATTAAAGTGATTAGTTACACAATCACTAAATATGACTAAACTCCTAGTCCACCTCATAGACCTAGTCACTTGACACATCACCTTGGCTAAAATAATTAATTATTATTAATTATTAATTAATCATTATCCTCACCCACACATGTCCTATTCTTAAGGGCTATGTGGCCTCATAAGACTTGGTCTCATGACCACATGTCTTCTCCTACACTAAGTCAAGAAGCAATCCTTATTCCTAAGGAGCTTCTCAAGCCACCTCAAAGAGTCCAAGGTGACTCATGGGACACTTGTACCAAGAGTCCTCATGAGGAAAAAGTCCTTCCTCCTTCTTCTCAATGGTCTTTGTGAGACAATTGACATTTGTCTTTCCCTTCCACCTTCTTCTCCTCTATTTCAATGTAGGAGGAACATCCTCCCTATTCTTCCTCTCACATTCCAACTTTATCCCCCTTTTTCTCAACCCCTTCAATCAAGTCAATTGTAGCCCTAGGATCTTCCACCTTTCAATATCCACCCTAGGATTGTGCCACCTAGGCTTAAGTCCTCCAAAAATCTATAAAATGAGCCCCATTCTCCCTTTGTGAGCTAATAGGCAAGCATTCAAGCATTCTAGAGATCAAGCAATCAAGAATCCAAGCATTTAGGCAAGCAATTGAAGTCATTTTCATATCATTCCATTATCCATTAGTTGCATAATCAAGCTCTAAGACATTTGGCATAAAAACCCACTCAATCTCCACACTTTGGTGACATCTTGGGCAAGGAGCTTCAATTGGAAATATGAGAGCTCAACACATCCAAGAATTCAATGCTAGGAGGACAATGGAGACAAGCTACAATGGGTAAGTGAAGGTAAACTTGTTTTAGTTTCATTTGATCATTTGTAATCTTCATTGTGTTGCATTTAGATAGATTTATTAGCTTGCAATAGTAGTATTTCATTTATAACTGTAGACATCTAATTTTCATATAGGTGGTAACTATCAGGTTTAACACTGAGTTAGCTTAGTAACACAATCCAAGAAAGAAGAAATTTATTTTTCCTGTGCTTATTTATTATGAACTGGATAACCTAGAAATAACTGAAATACGAGTTTTCCTTCCAGTTTGTCTTACCGAATCTAGTGTTAAACTCTAGCTTCCAATTACTTTAGATATACAACACATAAAAACCAAATCCTCTTGATCTTAATCTTTCTGCTATTCCACTTTTCGCTTAACACCTATTTTCAATGTTGAAACAAAAGTAATGCCAGTTGTTCATCAGAAATTTTTTCCTCCTTGTATAATTTATGTGTGTCTGACATTCTTGCTGCCAGTTGATGCTTGCACTGCAACTTGAATTTTTTTTAAAATAATGATAGATACGGTAGACATAAAGTAATAAATCCAAGAAGAGAATTTTGAGAAACATTTATGAGTATTACAAAGAAAAAAAATTAACACATAATTGTTCTGCTTTATTAATAGTCTCATAGAAAAAGGAGTAACATGTACAGTGGTGCTTTGGGAAACATATATACTTATCCTTGTTTTTTGATTCTCTAGCAACCTGAATGACAGTAAATGAAAAAAAATCCCAATGTCTCATGTTATAATGAATACATAAGTTAATTGATAAAGCATCTTGGGTACCATGAAAACTGCATGATTACTGGGTTCACCAATTATGAGCTTTACACCACCTTGATCTAATATCCGCATAGCTCATTCAAAATTCATCCCATTAAGAAAGTGAAGGCTATGTCATGAAAACCACAAGCTATACAATAAATGACATAATCGATATGTCTTCTGTTAAAGTAAAAGCAAAGAGAAGGTTTTAGTGATGTATGATGAATCTCTCTTTGTTGGGTGTCAAGGCGGTAATCATAAGGCAGCTTGTGTGTTCATGGAAGACGTGGAGTTAAGCAACTAACACAGCATCATTTTTATGCATTTTATCCCAACTGTTTAATTACATAAACTAGTAGGGACCATAACACCTAACAAATGGATTGAAACAAATATTTCTACTAGACAAGTTGATAGGTTGGATCTGTTACATATACCTGTTGACTTGGTGGTCAGCACCTCCTTGGAGATTTGTGACATAGCTTAACCACCTCCCATTGATCATGTTAAATTAGGCATTTGTATCAAGCATTGATAGTTCAAGCTTTTTGTTCAATAGTAAATGATTCCAACAATTGGTATCAAAGCCTTGGGTCACGGGTTCAAGACTCCTTTCAATAGGTGTTGAAGGCTCAGTCGGTGCTGAGGGGGAGATTGTTGACTTGGTGGTCAACACATCCTTGGATATTAGTGACATGACTTAAAAACCTCCTATGGATCAGGTTAAATCTGGCATTTGTATCGGGCATTGATAGTTCGAGCGTTGGGTGCAACAACAAATGATTCCAAAAATACCTACATTGTATCTAAAAAAATGTTTACATTAAGGGATGTTCATATAATTCGTTAGTAAATATTCTAGGAATTTATCATATGTTGAGCACCCATTTTTTCTGATCAAATACACATTTGTTCTTCCAAATGAGTTTTCGAGAAAGTATATCTAACTATCTCATTTCTCAGAACATTGGAATTTAATTACAGTCTGACAAAACTGCACTATGTTTCTTATCTCCAAGGGGTAGAAAGGTAACATGGCAAAGTGATTTCAAAAGTCATCTTTTTATTGCAGTCATTTTTAGTTTCCTGTAGTTTTGGCATTCTCCAGTTCCCAGTATTATGTCATGTTCTTCACAAACATATATTAGTTTGTTTCCAGGAATTGAGCATTGTGTCCAATTGAGTTTACTCAAAGGGTAACGACTAGATGCTTTGAGTGCTCGTGCCTAGGTTCAAAATTTGTTAATATTCTGAAATTGTTCAAAAGTTTTTTATAATTGTAATTGGAATAAAGATAACACTGAATGTGAAGTTGTAAGTGATGATTTTCTTGCAATAATTTTTTGTTCCACATCACTCTGATTCTGCAATTTAAGCAATGTGTTTCGCATACAGATTTCAGTTTGTTTCTAGCTTTCGAAAATTCCATACAAGGTGAGTTCGGTCAAGTAGTGATATTCTTAAATGCCTTGTATGCCCATACCCAGATTCAAATCTCATAAAAGGAAACATTTCCAAATTTGCATTATTGCATGAGAGGAGTTAATTATGGTGTCCAAGACAAGGTACAAGCCCTCCCTTGCAATCTTGACGGCCCACATTTGAGCTATATCTCAAATTTCTCACAATGTTGATGGCACATAGATGACCCACATCTCCAAAATCTTGCAATCTTGATGGCCCGCATATGGAGTACATTTGACCACCCAGGTTGGGTTCCGCAGGAATTGATAGAATATATACCTTCAGGAAATATTTGCCAAGCCAAAGAAAAGACCATTTCCCATTTTACATCTATTTCAGGCAGCTATTTTTCAAACTCCTCTAAATTATATAATTTGGGCTTTCTAATAGAATCATAAGGAGGTTGATTTATGTTTCTTGAGCTACCAAAGGGAATATTTTGACCAATTCTCATTACTACCTGATGATTATGAAAAGCCCTTGATGCTACATCAAGGGGTAGCATCAAGGTCTTGTGCTGTGAAAATTAGGGTAAAGCTTATTGTAGAAGAAAAGTTTGCGGTGTAATTGTAATGGGATACAACAAGGTTCAAGTTCTCTGCATCTCATGAAGGCGATTCACAAAGCCCGCATTCTGGAAGATAAATGGCAAGGTTAGAATGTGCCAAACAAGTGATGCATTCAAGTGTGACAAGAATGAAGTGCATTCAAATGTGACTGGCATTTGAAATCTTAACCCTAATGTGTACCAAACAAAAATAAAATAAAAATGAAAATTACCATCTGATAATTATTTTAGATTAACCAGGAGGCAAGCTTCTACCGGATACCTAAGGCATGGAAAATGTACTTTTATAGTCTCTCCTACCTTCTTAAAACCCTCTCCACTAACCCTATTCTGAGATTCTATTAGAACAATCACTTTCTTATTAGAAAAACCAGAAGAACCTCTGTACAATTTCACAATCCCTCTATAAATTCAAAATAAAAAGAAATGAAAACAATAGTCATATGAACCATGAAATTAAATGTTTAGAAATCCAAAGAATTAAAAGTTAAAGGCTTACATGGAAAGCTGCTCATCAGACGCTGCATCTGAAAGTAGAAATCCACACCCAAACCCAATAATGGAAAAAAAAAAATCACCCGAATAGACCAAGTGAAATTTGAATGGTATGTGAGATTTTTGAGAAGAGGAAAGACCTGAATTGGACAACTTAATGCTTCAGAAAACTGCATATCCTACTGGTGCAGCTGTCATGGCGGATTCTAAAAATCTTTGAAAATTTCAAATGTATAATTGAAAAGAATTTGAATGAAGCTTACAGGTTTGATTGAGATAATTTGAAGAAGGGTCTATTCGGGGTCGTTTTATAAAAGACCATTTTTCATTCAATTCATAGCTGCATAACCTCAAAATAAAGACAAATTCTTTACTAGGGTATTGAGGTGTTTTAGAGTGACTTGGCCTCAACAGGAGGGGACATAGCTTAGAAACAAGGGTTCAGTACGGGGTGTTTCTCATTCTTCAGACATATTCTGCTAGGGTTTCGAACAGAATAATTTATTTTTTGACTGCCACTTATTTTTCGGCTGCCACTTATTTCTTGGCTGCCACATTTTTTGTTCCCAATTCTTTGGTTGTTCAACCAGGAATTCCAGGGTCATAGATAGATATAGCAGAAGACAGTTTTATTAACAACTTAGTTTCTGGCATTGCAACAGAGGGCAGGTTAAAAATTGGGGATGTGCCTCTTAAACGATAGTGTAGAACAAAGACCAGTGTTTGGAATGTTGCCACAAGGAGGTTTCATTATACCTTTCAAGTTTTCTGGAAACCTTCCAACTTGCACCCTGATAGGTTCTGGAACTCTAATCTCAGCAATCAGACAGGGAAAGCAATGGTACTATGCCTCAAATTTATACTCCAAATTCGGAGGTGAGTTGCGTGTATGTTAATGAGAAACAATACAAAGGAATCCTTAGGTGTAGGAAGACACAAAGTGAAGTTAGCAAGAAAAGGTAAACTGGCAACAATATTACCTAAAGCATCGTTTAAGACTTTGGATACCCCTAATATTGCAAGAGATCAATATGTTCTGAAGAATAATGCAGAAATTACAAAGTTGAAGGCAACATTTCATTCAACACTAGCCTCCGAAAACATTTCAAAGAGGTAACTTTTGAAGAGGGTTTCACTAACACTTCTAGCCCTACAAGGACACCTTTGTCTTGGTGTCCCGATCTTTAAATCAATGAATTAATGGTCATGAAACAGAAGCTTCTGGCCCTAGAATCGAGGTGTCTAAAAGAAGACAATAAGATCAAGGAGGTTACATAAGATTGCCAGAGAGAATAAGGCACTAAGAGAGCAGGTTCAAAAATGCATTTTAACATGGAGAAAGATGAATACGAGCTAGTTTTGCGAAGGCAGGTGGTAGTAGAGATGAAAGCAGTAGAAGGCAATAAGATAAGGGGAAGTGATGGTGATATAGAGCATGAATCACAAATCAAAGAAATCCAATCTACAATGGCCAATATGGAGTTAAAAGGAATACAACTAGGAGAGAAAATTGAAGAAGTCAAGGCTTTATTGTTGTAAGACACGCTTTCAACTAGTAAACTTGAAGTGCAAAGCATGAGGGATGACCAACAAACTGTGCAAACTTCAATGGCAGCAAACAAAGTGTTAGGATTAGAAGACAGAAATCTAGCAATTACATGGAAATTTATCTAATAATAAAAAGGAATAAAGCACACAGAAGTAGAACAAGAAGACACAGATTTAACATGGTTCACCCTTTCCTAGGCTACATCCACCAGACAGAGAGTCCAATATTATTATCCAGTAATTCAACATATTATAACCAGTGATCACTTACAGCTCAATATCGTTGCAAATGCTACAATACTTCTTCACTCTAACAAGTCATAACCCTAACACCATTTTTCTTATAGAAAAATCCTAACCCTAAAACTTGCTTAACGGGTCAACCTAGGGAAATACTTGATGAGTCTACCTAGGGAGATGCTTGACGAGTCAACCCAAAAAGTGATTTACGAGTTAACCAAGAACAAATTTGGGTCATTTCCTTGAACCCCACAAATTACAGAAAAGTGTACAGTACTTCCCTAATCAATCACCACAAACCAACACAAAGTTGCAATAAATGTTGAGGCTTTTCGTGATGAGGAGAAATCGTTGAATAAGTCAAGATTTCTTGGTAAGATGGTAGTTGAGGAGGACAAAATAATTTTTTCACAAGTGACCAAAACTTGGGACAAAATTAGTAAGCATATTGCCCATGCAAATATGGGAACAAATATTCATGTGGACAATACTCAAGATAGAGAGATCAAGGAAAGGCAAGTAAGAGGAGAAAATGTTATTATCAAGGGAGTAAGAGATTATGGAGAGAATGAACACACTCTTGATCTTACAAGAGACTTCTTAAGTGATGTGTTTCTTTGGCAAGGCCAAATCTGCCAAGCATGGAGGGTGGGTTATTTATCAGATGAAAGGGATAGGCCCATTAAGGTTTTCTTGTCTAACATCCATGACAAACAAAATTTATTAAGCAAAAAATAGCTTTTGAGGGGTTCTCGTTTCTTCTTAGAAGAAGATTTAACTATGAGGCAACAAGAGGAAAGAAGGTCAAAAGTGGAAAAAATTAGAGTAGCTAGAAATAACGGTAAAAGGGCATGGTTTTTCAAAGGTAGAGTTGTCATTGCTCATTTTGGACACTATTCCAAGGCAAATCAACAAGCGAGCAACAAAGATATGGCAGAAAAATCCTTAGTTGGCAACGTTGCATCAAGGTCAACATGATCACATAGGGCTGAAGATCCAATTTTGGGTCTTTCATGTCAAAACAAATAGCAATCAAGCTCTACCCAGGTCCCCTTAAGTTTAGTTTGTTGAAACTACAGAGGTTGTCCATGGATACGTGGGCATGGGTTAGGGCCTATTGCAAAAGGTAGAGACATTATTTGCCTCATAGAGAAATATGAGCATGAAGGATGTAAGATTCCCTTGTTTGAGAGATATTTGAAGTTGGCAGTGTGAAATGAAGCAGCGGGTAACGGTAAAGGTCATGGAGGTATAGTGGTTCCAGTAAAAGAAAAGATAGGGTGTCTCATTCAGTTGGAAAAAAGACATCAATAAACAATTTGTATGGTTCAAGATCTCAGAAAATAATAACCTTGTTAGGATTGCAGCATGTTACTTTTCCCCTCAAGTCTCTAAGCATATTGCAAATGCGGCTTAGATGATAAAGACCCATTTGTAGCTTTAAATAAGGATGTTGTCGTGTTCTTGTAGCAAGGTGACGTTCTCCTTATTGGAGATTTTAATGCTAGGACTGGAAGTGGACAAGCTAGTAGACTTAGTGATAACAAGATTTGTAATCCAATTTGGCTCACAGAAGATACAAAACAAAAATGGGAAAGAGTGTTAGAGGATACTAAAGGCTATAACCATTTTGGTGAAGAACTTCTTACTTTATGTGGTACTTTTGATCTAATAATTTGTAACTATTTAGCTAAGTGGTCAAAGTTGGGTTTTTTCACATGCAACACCTACAATGGGGCAAGTGTGGTTGACTATGCAATTTGTTCACATAATTTCTATGATAAAATTGAGGAAGTTACGATTGGGGAAAATATATTGGATTTGAAGCCAGATCACAAACCTAAGTATGTTAATTTTATGTGGACAAAAAAGGAGCACTATGTGGAGAAAATGTAGTGCTCTCAACAACCAATTACATAGGGTAGAATTTTTTTGACTCGTAAAAATGATAACACCTTAAGGGTTACACTTGAAAAGCTATATAAGGAGAATTTTATGCATTTGCACAATATCAATATTCATGGTCTAACAAATTTGATTCATGAGGCTCTCTCAAAGTGCAAGATGTTAGGATTAAGTAATACTAAGAAGGGGGTGAATTAGTATTACAACACTTTAAACATGAACTTAGAAAATTCCAACTTAACCAGATAACGGCTAAAATGAAAAGAACATAAACATAAAACACACAACTCATAACACCATGAATTTGTTGTCAAGGAAACCATGGCCAAGGGAAAACCTCAGTGGGGATGTGATGCAAAGTGGGCAACAAGAAGCCTCTAGGTGACTCAAATAAGGCAATGCACCCTAAACACCAACTCTTCAAAGCCAAAATGCTTCACACTTATCACAAGTGTGGGAAAGGAATTGGTTAAGGTTATCACAACCCCAAAACCCCAAGGGAAACCTAATCACTAGGTTTCACCAATCCTAAAACACCAACTACCAAGGTTGGTTTCACAAGCACTTGACCCAAATTCTCAACAATACCCCCAAAATGACTTATAGGATTAGGGGTGACCTATGCTCATAGTTGTGGTCTATTTAGGTCCCTAACATTTAGTTCCAATGGTTCTTTCACTCTATTGCAACCCATATGACATGGTTGCTTCATAAACCCAAGACTAGGCTTGTATCCTTTTCCCGAAGGAAAATTGATCTTAAATGAGATTCTTCCACATAACCCCTCTAACTGATTAGGGATTCAGACACCCTTTATGGCATAGGACTTTGGACTCAAACCCTAGAACATGGAAATGAGAAAGAGACAAGATGACACACAAATTTGCTTCTGCAATTAGGGCTAATTAGGCCTCCACTTACACTACAAGTGCCTTTAGGATGCATCCAAATTCCAAACTGGTGATTGGATCATGTGAGGGTGTGTACAAGGGTCTCCTCCTCTGACTTAGAGCCTCTGATGAATCCCCAAACTAGAGTTATGATTATTGTCCTAATTATAGATTGGTGCATACATAAGGATATACACCTAGGGCATCATTGTAACTCCATCTCCCTGCATTTTGGAGAACCTATCCTACAGAATCTTAAATAGAATCATACAAAAATGCTTTCCACTGAGGTTCATTGAATTCCCATGGTGGAAAAGTGAAATACACTCAATTCTTTCCTAAACCCTGATTTAGGGCCTACAAACCAGGCATTGAGTTTGCAAATTCAATAACTTTTAAACTAAGATTGATCAACACATGAGACCAAAGAAAAATGAAAGAAGATTCATAGAACTAACCCTTGGTGTCACACTTTCATATCCTTCTATCCTTACCCAACCGTACACAAAGACCATTTCTCGAGAATGCAGGAAAATGGTTATATTTTATTAATTTCAAAATGCCAAATTACATGATTAGCCTACCACCCACTTGAAAGGGTTTTTGTAGGCATTCCCAATGGTTACATAACATATTTGAACCAATTTGACCATTTGGGAGTTTTTTTTCAAAAAGTTGTCAAGTTTGTTGAAAAGTTGCTTGACAACTTTTGAGCAACTTTTACATATTTTGCAATTTTGCAAATCTGATGACCAAACTTGGTCACAATGTTATTTTTGTGATCCCTAGTGGATCCAAACATGAAAAACCTAAAAAACAAACTATTCCTATGGTTTTGGACCATTAAAAACTGATAGTTGACCAAGGGCTCATAAGGTGCCAAACATGGAACTATGGCCTTACAAGGTGGTCTAGTGATTAACCCAATGTCTTAACATCATTAAAGGCCTCTTAGGACCTTGAGGGAACCCCTAGGTTTCATCAGAACACTTGGTTCATTTAGGGTGCTCCTGCACCATACTCCCCATGAGATTTGAACTCAAGTTCCCACTTGAGGATAACTGGTCAACAGTGGCTCCGTCTTGTTGGATCTGGTCCTCTGTCATCCAAGTAGCATCTATTGGAGGGATTCCTTTCCATTTCACTAAGTACTACATGTACTTATTCTTCCCTGTCTGCTTCAATACTTTGGATTCCAAAATTGTGTCTAACTCCATTTGTTTTCTTGGTGGGAGATCTGTCACATAGTCTCCATCATCTTCAACTTGTGATCCTTGCATATTAGTGATGTCTGCAACACACTTGTAAGGAGTGAGGTCTGCAATATTAAAAATAGGAGAAATTAGTAAAGTAGGGGGCAAAGAAATTTTATATGCATTTTCACCCATCTTGGTGAGGATTGTGCAAGGTCCAATTTTCTTCATATGCAACTTTGAATATTTGCCTTTAGGGAGTCTCTCCTTCCTTAGGTATGCCCATAGCTTATCTCTGACTTTGAAATGAACTTCTCTCCTTCTCTTGTCTACTTGTGCTTTGTATTTCATAGTTGACTGTTGTAGTGACTCTTTCACTTCTGTTTGCACTTTAGAGATCAGTTTGGCTAGTTCCTCTCCTTGTGCACTAACTCTGAAATCATATGGTAACTACTAAATCCAATGGACCTTTGGGATGCAGTCCATACACTATTTGGAATGGTGTCTTTCCAGTGGATCTATTCATGGAGTCATTAAATGAAAACTATGTCTGTGGTAGGATCATGTCCCAACTTTGCGTGTACTATTTGGTTAGGCATCTCAAGAGATTTCCAAGATATCTGTTTACCACCTTTGTTTGTCCATTTGTTTGTGGGTGGTATGCTAACCTATAAGTCAGATTTGTACCCAATTTCTTGAAGATTGTCCTCCAAAAGTGACCCTAAAATTTCACATCTCTATCAGAGACTATGGTTTGAGGTAGACCATGGATCCTAACTACTTCTTTAAAGAATAGATGTGCTATATGGGAAGCATAATTTGTGCTCTTGCAAGGAACAAAGTGCACCATTTTACTAAATCTATCAACAATGACAAAAACACTATCATAACCCTGCTTTGTCCTTGGCAAACCCATACCAAAATCCATTGAAATTGATTTCCATGGCCTAGAGGGAATTGGTAGGGGTTGGTACAATCTTTGGTTAGTGAATACACCCTTTGCTTGCTGGAAAATAGTACAAGATTCAACAAACTTCTTGACTTCATTCCCCATCTTTGGCCAAAAATAACTTCTTTTCACTAAATCAGTGGTCTTATCTATCCCAAAATGTCCTCCTAAGCCACCACAATGTTTCTCCTTAATAATATTTGTTCTCATGGAACATTTAGGAATGCACAATTGGGCTCCTTTAAACAAGAGTCCATTATGAATCAAGAAATCAAAAAAATCAGTATGGTATTTTCCAACCATTTTAGTGCATACCTCAAAAACTTCTCCAAATTTTGGATCATCAGCATATAGGTGTTTTAGGGAATCAATCCCTACACTATGAAGTTTTACTTCTTCAATCAATGTAACCATTCTTCTTAGGGCATCAACCACTCCCTTTTTATGCTTTATGTTGAAGGTATATGCCTACAACTGCTCCATCCATTTGATGTGTTTGACTCCAAGCTTCTCTTAACTGTTTAGAAAACTTAGTGCAGAGTTGTCAGTATAAACAATGAATTCTTTAGGGAGTAAGTAGTGTCTCCACTTTTTCAGGGCTTGTACCATTGCATAAAGTTCTAAATAATAAGTAGAATACCTCTTCTTGGCATCATTCAATTTTTCTGAGAAAAATGCTATAGCCTTACTTTCTTGGCTCAAAATAGCACCTATAGCCAAGTTGCTTGCATCTGTTTCAACTGTGAATACCTTGTTGAAGTTCAGGAGCACTAGGATTGGATATTGTGCCGCTCTATTCTTGAGATATTGGAATGCATCTGCAGCTTCTTTAGTCCATTCAAATCTGGTCTTCTTTCCACCCTTTATTGTGTCCAACAAAGGAGCACACACGTGGCTGAAATTCTTAATAAACTTTCTATAAAAAGTTGCTAAACCATGAAAAATTCTAACATCACCTTAGTTCTTTGGTGGAGGCCATTTCACTATTGTTACAACCTTCTCTGGGTCCATTTTGAGGGTGCCTTGGGAGATGACAAATCCTAAGAAGACACGTTCCTTCTTCACGAACATGCACTTTTCCAAGTTAATCACTAACTTGTGCTGATGGAGTCTCTTCAAAACTTGCTCAACATGATCAAGATGTTCCTCTTTGCTATGACTGTAAATCAGAATTTCATCCAAATATATGACGACAAACCTGCCAATAAAATCAATGAAGACCTCATTCATGAGTCTCATGAATGTACTAGGATCATTACTCAAGCTAAATGGAATAACAAGCCACTCAAACAAACTCTCAGTTGTCTTCCACTCATCTCCTGGCTTTATCCTAATTTGGTGATAGCCTGATTTTAAATCAATCTTTGTAAAATAACAAGCAGTGCCTAATTGGTCCAGAAGATCTTCCATTCTTGGAATTGGAAATATATATCTTATAGTTATTTTGTTTAGGGCTCTGATGTCAGTACACAATCTCCACTTGCCATCCTTTTTAGGAGCTAAAACTGATGGGACAACACATGGACTGAGACTCTTTTGGATGAGTCCCTTCTCTAAAAATTCATTGACTTGCCTTGCAATCTCTACATGCTGAACTGGTGTCATTTTATATGGGGCCTTGTTAGGCAAGGAGGAACCATGTATCAAGTCTATTTGGTGACTGATATCTCTTAAGGAAGGGAGGGTTTTGGGTAGGTCACTAACAGTGACATCACTGTATTTTGTAAGCAATTCTTTCACTTCATCTGGTATAGGATCATCATTAACAGACCTTATACTATCCTTAGGCTTGGATATTAGGACAAAAGATTCAGTTTCAGGTTCTTTTAAAACTTTTAACATTTTTTTCTCCCCCATGGTTATGACAGTAGGTTCTTTCTCTATTTTGGTATCAGGAAGGGGCTTCATGGTGAATGTTTTCCCATCTTTAGTGATGGAGTAGGTATTTTTCCTACAATGGTGTGTGGCATCTACATCATACTGCCAAGGCTTGCCTAGAAGGATGTGGGAGGCATCCATTTCAACAACATCACAAAGAACTTTGTCTTTAAAGTCTACTATAGAAAATTATATCCATGCTTGTTCAGTCACTAAGGTTTGTTGACCCTTTGTTATCCAAGAGACATGATAAGGAAAAGGATGAGGCTTCTCAGGGAGGCTTAACTTCTGTACCATTTCACATTAAGATACTAAATTTTTAGTTGAGCTAGAGTCTATCAGTAAATTACATACCTTCCCATTGCATTTGATCTTTGTCCGGAAGAGATTCTTTCATTGAGGAGGTTCTTGGCTATGTGGAACTTGAAGGAAGACTTTTCTCATCATCAAACATGCTTCTTCCTTTGGTTCTAAGTCCCTTGCATTTGCATTGTCTTCTTGCTTGTCCTCTTGAATGAGTTGTGCTCTCCTTTCTCCTGGATTGTTATTGTTTCTCTGTTCAGGGCATCTTCCTGCATGGTGTCCTAATTGATTGCAGTAGTAAAACCTTAATGGTTCATTTCCTCTTCCAGTGTTTTTCCTTCCCCTATTGAAGGGTCTTCTCCATATATAGTTACCTCTGAAGTTTGTATCTTTTTTTTCTTTGTCTCCTTGGTCAGGGGTCCTGCTGCTATTACCATTGTATTGTCCTCTATTCCAAGAGGTTTCCCTTCCTCTAAAGTTCTTCCCACTATCATTACTCTTTCCCTTTCCAAACTCCTATTTTCTCTTCCACTTTTCCTCTACCTTGACTGTCATTTGATAGCACTTGTTCATTGTGGTAGGGAAATGTAGGCTAAGTTCCTCTTGAATGGATACCTTAAGACCATTCATATATCTTGCTAACTTTTCTTCTTCATCTTCTGCCACATTTGTCTTCATACATAATTTTAGGAACTCCTCGGTGTATGAGCCCACATCCATATCCTTTTGCTTTAGGCTTTGTTTCCTCCTATGGATTTTTACCCCATAGTCTTCAGGCACATAGGTCTCCTTGACCAATGAGATCATTTTGTTCCATGAAGAGATCATACTCTTCCCATTCTTCACCCTCTCTGTTTGGATGAAGTTCCACCAAGTTAGGGCTGCTCCCTTCAACTTGGATCTTTCCATCTTAACTCTTTGATTCTCAAGGATGTCCTCACACTCAAAGAATCTTGTTAGGGCCTCTATCCAATCCAAGGCCAAATCTGCATTCATCTTTCCACTAAAAGTTGGTAAATCCAACTTCTCCTCCATGATCCTTCTCCCCATAGACTTTAAGGCATCTAGAAGGGGTCTCTAGTCTGCAGGAATGTTCACGTCCTAATTAGGGGTGTCCTCATCTAAATCACTCCCTTCTTCACCACCAGAAGTTTCCTCTTTTCCCCTCTCTACCTTGTTCTCCAACTCTTTAAGTCTTCTTGTCAAGGCTACATTTCTTCCCTCTATCCTCTCACCATCTTTTCTAATTCAATGTTTGTAACCCTTGAAGGATATCTTCATCCTCAAGAGCAAACATAGCTCTGATACCACTTGATGTAAAGTGGGCAACAGGAAGCCTCTAGGTGACTCAAATAGGGCAATGCACCCTAAACACCAACTCTTCAAGGCCAAAATGCTTCACACTTATCACAAGTGTGGGAAAGGACTTGGTTAAGGTTATCACAACCCCAAAACCCCAAGGAAAACCTAACCACTAGGTTTCACCAATCCTACAACACCAACTACCAAGGTTGGTTTCACAAACACTTGACATAAATTCTCAACAATACCCCCAAAATGAATTATAGGACCAGGGGTTACCTATTCTCATAGGTTTGGTCTATTTAGGTCCCTAACATTTAGTTCCAATGGTTCTTTCACTCAATTGCAACCCATATGACATGGTTGCTTCACAAACCCAAGACTAGGCTTATAGCCTTTTCCCAAAGGAAATTTGATATTAAATGAGATTCTTCCACATAACCCCTTTAACTGATTATGGATTCAGACACCCTTTATGGCCTAGGACTTTGGACTCAAACCCTAGAATGGAAATGAGAAAGAGACAAGATGACACACAAAATTGCTTCTGTAATTAGGGCTAACTAGGCATCCACTTACACTTCAAGTGCCTTTAGGATGCATCCAAATTCCAAACTAATGATTGTATAATGTGAGGGCGTGTACAAGGGTCTCCTCCTCTGACTTAGAGCCTCTGATGAATCCCCAAACTAGAGTTATGATTGTTGTCCTAATTCTGGATTGGTGCATACATAAGGATATACACCTAGGGCATCATTTTAACTCCATCTCCCTGCATTTTGGAGAACCTATCCTATAGAATCTTAAATATAATCATACAAACATGCTTTCCACCAAGGTTCATTGAATTCCCATGGTGGAAAAGTGAAATACACTCAATTCTTTCCTAAACCCTAATTTAGGGCCTACAAACCAGGTAGTGAGTTTGCAAATTCAATAACTTTTAAACTAAGATTGATAAACACATGAGACCAAAGGAAAATGAAAGAAGATTCACAGAACTAACCCTTGGTGTCATACTTTCATGTCCTTCTATCTGTACCTGACCGTACACAAAGATTATTTCTCGGGAATACAGGAAAATGGTTATATTTTATTAATTTCAAAATGCCAAATTACATGATTAGCGTACCACCTGCCTGAAAGGGATTTTTTAGGCACTCCCAATGGTTACATAAAATATTTGAACCAATTTGACCATTTGGGAGTTTTTTTTCAAAAAGTTGTCAAGTTTGCTCAAAAGTTGCTTGACAACTTTTGAGCAACTTTTACATATTTTGCAATTTTGCAAATCTGATGACCAAACTTGGTCACAATATTATTTTTGTGATCCATAGTGGATCCAAACATGAAAAAACTAAAAACAAACTATTCCTAGGGTTTTGGACCATTAATGACCAATAGTTGACCAAGGGCTCATACGGTGCCAAACTTGGAACTATGGCCTTACAAGGTGGTCCAATGATTAACCCAATGTCTTAACATCACTAAAGGCCTCTTAGGACCTTGAGGGAACCCCTAGGTTCCATAGGAACACTTGGTTCATTTAGGGTGCTCCTACAACAAGATGGTACCCACAAATATGTACTAAAAATATTATGTCCCTGTTAGGAGCTAATTATTACATTAGCACATTTCCTTGTTAGAGGAATACAAAACCTTGTTAAAGGTATACTGAGCTCACTGCTCATACAATTAGAAATATGATTCTGTTAAAATGATTTATCAATAGTGAACAATACAAGCATCTGTTATGCTTAGGTATTTCTAGTTGTAGCTTGCATCACCATTTGTCTGATTATTATATCATAATGCTTTCATTTGTTCACATCCATACATTCCATTATACCATTACATACTACTTCATCTCTTTCTCAAAAATCTCTTCCTATAGATAGATATGTGTGTGTGTGTGTGTGTGTGTGTGTGTGTGTTAGAATAAATGAGAGGGGGGGTGAATCAGTGGCCTCAAAAATTAATCCAATGATCCAACCAAAACTTATATCCAAAATATAATACCTCTATTTATCATTCGGTCCTACAAGATGTATGCCTTAAGTAATTCTAGCAAGTATTTATTGCTCGATGAATGTACTGTTTATCCTTTTCTAACCATTACCGAATAGCAATAAATAAACTTAGTGTTTACCGACCAATCATGTTTTAGTAATGTGTAAAGAAAAATATCAAATCAATGAACCATACACACTTTTTACACATGGGTTTTTAACGTGGAAAACTTGTTAAGGGAAAACCCACTTGGGACCGGTAATCCAAAATTTTCACTCTTCTGAAGTGAGCTCGGTGAAGAGCCAACCCTGTTAAAGGTTTCAAACACACTGTTAAGTGCAACCTTGGTAGAGGATTTAAAACCATTGGTTAGTCTTTTGACCTTAGGCATTCACTATGTTTTCAACAAGAAAAACCTTTTGATACTCTTGAGTATCTCAATACATTAAGGACTGTTAAATCCCACTCGGTTAAGAGATTTTTTGAATCAATGGTTAAACTGAAACAGTAAATGATCTTTTCACTAATACAACTTTAACTTGCAGATTTTTAGATCTATTGTAAGTCCATAATACCTCTCTGATCAATATGATCTTCAATTCCTTTTCTCCCCTCTTTCTTCTTTTATGCTTGTTGAATGTTGTTGCTTCTCTGTTGCTCGAGGTCTGCAGAATTCTTGGCTCTGTTCTTCATCCTGTATGATCAAATCTGCATGAAGATTTATATCTTCACTAGAATTATATTTATCATTCCTCTTTTTGATAATGAATTAATTTTCTCTTTATATAGACATGATTTCACCGTTCACTTTCCTTGTCTTTCTTGTTCTTGACATAGATAGCTTTCTTGATTCTACAAATCTCGCCACGCATTGCTTTAATCTTTAAAGCTTTGCTTTAGTTTTATTCCGTAGATTTCTCCTTAACAACTGTGAATAAAACTCTTCTTCTTATCCTTAGTTCAACTAGTCGATAAAAACAAAACAATCAATCAATTAACTCTAAATATAGCTCCTACCAGCTAAGTGTTTTGTCATTTCCTAACTCCAGTTCTGATCGATGATCAACTCTTAGTTTTCTCACTCATTGACTCCAGTTATCCTCGGGCATCAATACTATCTATCGGTGTTGTCTGTCTGTCAGGTAAAACTATGAACTTCTCGGGGTTCACTTCAGTTATGCTCTGGGTTACGATACTCAGTGTACATTGTGACTGCTTGGGGTTCTCTATCTGTTGGTGTGCACTGTCCATCAGTGTTTACTACCACTCAGTGTACACTGGCTTTTTATGTTTACCGATAACATAAACTTTATCTCTTTTGGTTTCTTGAATTCTATGACAATATGTTTATGACCAATCAGATTATATCAAGTTGACATCAATGACAATATAATACATTAACTGATTTAATGTCTTGCATTTGCTTTCTGCAACTCAGTGATCATCAACTTTATCAACTTCAAACATTAAATCAATTATATTTCATCAATCTCTACCTTTGTAATTGATGGAAACATACTATCAACTCAATATGAAATATTCCATAACATACCAAACTTATTGTTCTATAACTAATTCAAATATCTGACTATCGGTAAGCTCTTTTAGCTTAGATTTGATTCTTGCATAGTGGTTTTCTTTTCTTTATTCTCTTCAATGAATAGATGTAGCAAATTTGTCTTATGAATCTCTCTCTCTCTCTCTCTCTCTCTCTCTCTCTCTCTCTCTTTATTGTAGAATCATTGAACCACCTCACAATAGGTGTATAATAATCATGCTCAAGGCCTTTCTTAGGAATGGTTCATTCAATCTAAGGACTACTTTTTCCCATTATGAGGTGCATTTAACTTCTCAACCCAGGGATGTATACTTGAAATGGTCGGCATGATATGTGCACTAGGTTCCTTAAGGAGTCATTCTGCTTATGCTGCAGGAAGGTAAAAATGCATAAAAGAAACCTACACTAGTGCTGTAGGAAAAGAATACATTTATCTTCTTACTGGAATGAATGCTATAAATTTCAACTCTACTGAAACCTATGATTTCAACCTAAAAAATCCATTATAACTATTCTTGCAGATGCTACAGGAACACTCACAAGTTACGATGTTGCAGGAAGAAATTGTAACTTCTATCTAAAATACTGGAAATGGTTGGAAATGCTGCAAATGAAATCTATTCTATTCTAACCTATTCCACCTCCCAAGTGGGCCCCCTTGGTCGATTTCTACTAAACTATGAACATAGAATGTAAACCAAGAACTATTTCATTGCATTTCAAAAACTCATTACATAAAAACAAGACATAGAACTTGAAAATAGATTGCTACAAGATACAACTATTTTCTTTTAAAAACTTTTGTCTTTCATTTTTCCTAGCTAACCTCAAACTATCGGTCCAATCCCTATATATATAGAGGATCAAATATTTATTACAAAAATAGAAAAGAAACTATCTTGCTGAAAACATACTGGAGAAGAAGATGGAAGAACAACAACCCACGACGTGGGTAGTAAAGCTCGGGTGACCAATTCAACATAATGAAATGCAAAGGGAATA
The DNA here is from genome assembly GCA_018584345.1 of Thuja plicata. Lineage (NCBI taxonomy): Eukaryota > Viridiplantae > Streptophyta > Pinopsida > Cupressales > Cupressaceae > Thuja > Thuja plicata. Next base: position 1,875,248 of record MU225576.1, on the reverse strand, counting down.
TAGGCACACTACATCCCCATGTCCTGGAATAATGGCTCCATTGTAGCAGTTGTGTTTCCTGGTGCTATAATGATCACTTTGTCGTAGCTGGTCCTCAACAGTCCTCCTTGAATGTTGTCGACCACTCCCCAACCACTTTCTCTCCTGTCAAGTTAGTTATGATATGGAAATATTCATGCAACAAGCTTAATCAAATTAAATATCCAGATATTAGAACATAGATTCTGATGGTTTTATGAAATACTACACTATATGTATAATATTAGCAAAATATGTCACAAACATCTACCCATGGTTCATCAGTTCTTTCTGGAATTTATCACAAGTTTTTGGCTGGTTAGACTCTCAAATGTTTTGACAAAAACTAGAACAGAGTATTAAAATTATACAAAACAAAGGCAATAATTTAGCCTTATCATCTGCCACTTGGTTAATCAAATGCTTTTCCTCAAGCATTGCACCTTCTGGAAATTGACCTATAGTCACCAACTTCAGTTCTTCCCCTCCTCTGGCTCTTAAAGGAGTAGTAGAATCCCTTTGTTCTTTCCCAAACTTCCCTTCTATGATCTTCCTGCATCCTATCAAGTCTGGTAGAATTGATATCATACAAGGGCCAAAGGAGCATGGGTGGCTGCATTGTGAGCGGACACCAAAGCTCCTACCTAATTTGCCTACCCAGCGCTATGTACTTTGGTGCCTGGTGTATAGTTGCTTCAAGGTTAATGGGGCTATGTGGTTCTGATCTTTTAAATACCTCTGATAATCTACCCCATCTACTTCTGGCACTGATTAAGGCTCTTTGGAAGACAAAGTAGGACATGCTATCATATTCTGCATAAACATCTGCTCTGAGTTTAAAATTTTTATCTCTAATCTCCTTTTTAACATTCCCATATGTCAGTCTGAACCAATCCCTCAGGAATACTTCTGGTTGACTACTTTCTTCTCTTAATGGTAGGGGTTATGTCTTCTTAAGATCTTTGTAATTCCCCAACTGCCTATCATAGTTGGCCTCATTGTGCATCCATGACATCAGAGCCCTTAGGTGTATATCCCCTATGTAAGGCAAGGGATTCCATTCAGTCTCTATAGGGATGATGAAATTATGGACGTACAACTCACAGAGTAGGTTTTGTTGCCAAGATGGAAATGTTTGGTATAACCCATAGAATTCCTGGGCTGATTTGAACTCTGCATTTATATCCTTGAGGGTCATCATCAACTAGAATAGAAGGAATTGTTCTTTGAGATAGATAGTATAGACCCTAGGTGGAGGTCTACAAGCAATGACTTGGTCAGTTAGTTTAAGAGCATGGTCCATTCTTTGTTTATGTTTTGCCAACTGATCTTTCAATTCTGCAATTTTCTTTTCCTGTTCTGTTATTACTTTCTGCAATTTCTTTTTCTCTTCTCCATTCAGAGTGGTTGTCAGCACATGTTTATTATATAATTGAAAAAGAAGTATTTGCAGAGTAATCAAACCACTTCTTTCATCTTGGTTATTGTTCTTCCTTTGTTCTTTCCATAATTTCTCTAAGAATTTTATTAACCAAGTTCACTTATAAGAAACTAAAGCATTTCTTGTGCAAGGCATCTGGTGAGTTGTAGGGGTTTCTTCTTCACGCGTTGGAACATCCTGATGGCTGAATCCTGGGTCATTATGACATACATTTGGCTTATCTTCACACTCCTCTTCCATATTTTGAGGAATGTCAGGAATCTCAGACTGACTGGGAGAATCATCAAGAACAATATAGATAAGAGTTTCCTCCTCACATTGTTTGGGGGAAGAGGGCTGGCTTTTGGTGGGCACTTTAGGAATTTTCCCTCGCATCCTAGGGCTTCTTCTTACAGGTATTTCCTCTACTTCTATGGCCTTTTTCTTACTAACCCTTTTTGTTGTCTCTACTATAGGAGTAGTGGCTGCAGGAACTGACTTGATTCTCTTCTTTCTTGAGACTTGAGGGTTTTGCAGTTCAGCTGCAGGAACCAAAGTTTCTCCGACTATCTTCCATTTTCCTTTGGTTCAAGCGGCAGTAGGTATATTTCTCATGTGAGTGGTTAAAGGCACATTTTATTGTAAATTTTTAGTTTTTTCCCCTTGGTTACTTTGCTTGGCAACTGAATCAGGGGAGACTACATTATCTTGGTTATCTTGCACATTAGGGGCAATTTGAGGCTGAAGGGTTTTATGATGGATGAACTCTACCCATGTCATGAGGGAGGCATCCCTAAGAGATCTTTCTATGAGTAACTTAATCCGGGCATGGTGAGTAACAGATTTGTCTTTCCCTTTCTGGGTTTCTTTGGTACTAATGCATAGCATATTAAATAGAAAATTGGGTGCATTCATTGGGATATTATGCCGTACATAACTAAGCAGCTTAAAATGATGTGCATGTAAATTAGAGAATCGCCCTTCACAAGTGAAATACCTTATAATGTGCGTAGCCAACTCTTGGTATGGTGGAGGAATGGACATCCTTTTTGCGTCCCTGCTTAGTGATTTCCAATGGAGGGTCTTTCTTCTTCCGCCCTAGCTTCTTAAGGCGTGCTTCCTTAATAGCCTTTCCATAAACAGGTATATCTTTGATAGCTTGAAATAGTGGAATTTGAATATTCATATTTTTCAGCTGCTTAATAATATCAAATGTTTCTTCCTCTTCGGGTATAGGTTTTTCTTTATTTAGCCTCTGTGGAAAGGGTGGATTTGAAGTGTGGACAGTAGTTATGTTGGATATATCAGTAGGCTGGCTGGTATTTGGCAATGTGGCTTCTGGAAGAAGTGTTGCAGGAGTGTCTGCAACTTCTATAATTATAGGATATTCAGGTGTAGGTAGGGTGATACCGGACCTCAAATGAATATTAGCTATTTCTACTAAATAAGTAGGGCACTGCTGAGTGTCAGTAGTGTACACTTGTTGTTGCTACTGTTTATTGTTTGGATTTGGCTGTGGTTGAGCAGGCAATTGGGTTGGCTTTGGATTATCATTAGTTGTTGTAGGAGGTGGCATTATTGCAGATGGTTGCACTGGAGGTGGTAATTGTGGACTACCAAAATTTTGGTTAGGCCACTATGGAGGCCCCCTCCTTTGGTTAGTTTGCTGCCAATTTCCTTGCGGTGGTTGCCATTGATTCTGCTGATTAGGCCACTAATTATTTTGTTGGTTAGGCCATTGGGTATTTTTCTAGTTTTGCCATTGGTTATTTTTTTGGTTTTTCCATTGGTTATTTTGTTGGTTTGGCCATTGGTTATTTTGCTAGTTTGGCCATTGGGGTTGAGAGTACTGAGAAGTGTTCTGATAATTTTGGTTTTTCCACTGATATTTCTTAAAATTTGAAAATTGTAGAGGATCTTGTGGCATACCTTGTCATGAAGCCCATGGTTGATGTTGACCAATGAAGAACACTTGATCATTCTCTCCTTCTATCTTCATGTAGTCAGTTGGCAAATGTTGAATTTCTAGGTTGGCTGCCAGCTTACATCCGTGGTCTTTCTTCTATTTACGGTAGTGTGGACAGTACTCAACCAATTGTGATTCAGCTTCTGCATGCTTCTTCTTGGCATTCATTGTGTCAAGATGTGTGGCTACATCATTGGTAATATCCTTCTTGAAATCCACAAGCAAATTAGATATCTCCAGCTTTGAAATGCCTGGACCAATCCCTTTTGTGACTGTGGACCGGTATCCTCTTCCTTTCTTCATAGTTGACCTTGAGTAGTTTTGACAGATTTTCTTGAGGTCATCCCAAGAGGATTGGGATATGTCTCCACCAACCATCAAGTCTAATGCCTCTAGATAGTTGTCATTTACCCCTCTCAAGAAGACTAGTTTTTGTGAATCCTCTGCCAGTACATGCTAGAGATTCTTCTGCATTGTGTACAAAAAATGTGAAACATAGTCCTCCAATATTTCGTCTTCCTTTTGAGACATCCTAAAGATATCATCTCCTTTTGGGTCACTGCCTTTGCAATAATATTTATATTTCTGTATTTAAACAATGTCTGCATCTCATCCCAAGTACCTGCTGCATTGGCTCCTAAGCCCATGAACCATCGTATTACTGACTCTTTCAGTGTTGCAGGAAACAACTTGAGCTTATGGGAATCGGTATTATAGTTGAAACTTTGACACAGTATGTCAAACTCAAACAAGAAAGTGTCAGGATCCTCAGTTATAAGTCCATAAAACTTCGAAAGAGAAGTTGTGGGTATATTCTTGAGATTAGCATTGTTTATAAGGCTTGGGAGAGGAAATAGGAAAGTAGGATGTGTCATTACTGGAGGTATTTGATTGTGGGGTTGCTGCTGGAAAGAAGCATTAGCTACTGGATTGTTAACGTTAGGTGGATTTGGGCTGGAATTATCTAGGAAGTTGGCCAAGATTTTTGCAAAAGGTCGGAAGCCACTTACATCAAATGGTTCTATTCTAGAGGAAGATGATGCAGGAAATTCGGGGCTTGCATCCTCAAGGGGTAACTCAACTTCCTCGTTCAAATTAGCAGGCTCTGTTGGGAGAAATCTACCATATTCATCTCGTCGCCTTTCTCTTTGATGCATGCAATTGAATTCTTCATGCTTGTGAAGCAATTTTTAGAAAGACAAATCTAAAAACTAATCTAAGAATGAAAAATGACTCAAAAATGTTCCTAGCTTGACACCATCCCCGGCAGCGGCAAAAATGAACCGCCTCACAATAGGTGTATAATAATCATGCTCATGGCCTTTCTTAGGAATGGTTCATTCAATCTAAGGGCTACTTTTCTTGTTATGAGGTGCATTTAACTTGTCAACCCAGGGACATATACTTGAAATGGTCGGCACGATATGTGCACTAGGTTCCTTAAGGAGTCATTCTGCTTATGTTGCAGGAAGGTAAAAATGCATAAACGAAACCTACACTAGTGCTATAGGAAAAGAATACATTTATATTCTTACTAGAATGAATGATATAAATTGCAACACTACTGAAACCTATGATTTCAACCTAAAACATCCATTATAACTATTCTTGCAGATGCCGCAGGAACACTCACAAGTTACGATGTTGTAGGAAGAAATTGTAACTTCTATCTAAAATATTGGAAATTCTGGAAATGAAATCTATTCTATTCTAACCTATTCCACCTCCCAAGTGGGCCCCCTTGGTCAGTATCTACTAAATTATGAATACAAAATGTAAACCAAGAACTATTTCATTGCATTTCAAAAACTCATTACATAAAAACAAGACATAGAACTTGAAAATAGATTGCTGCAAGATACAACTGTTTTCTTTTAAAAACTTTTGTCTTTCATTTTTCCTAGCTAACCTCAAACTATCGGTCCAATCCCTATATATATAGAGTATCAAATATTTATTACAAAATTAGAAAAGAAACTATCTTGCTGAAAACATGACAGAGAAGAAGATGGAAGAGCAACAGCCCGCGGCGTGGGTAGTAAAGCTCGGGCGACCAATTCAACATAATGAAGTGAAGAGGGAATATAGGCACACTACATCCCTATGTCTTGGAATAATGGCTCCATTGTAGCAGCTGTGTTTCCTAGTGCTATAATGATCACTCCGCCGTAGCTGGTCCTCAACAGTCCTCCTTGAATGTTGTCGACCACTCTCTAGCCACTTTCTCTCCTATCAAGTTAGTTATGATATAGAAATATTCATGCAACAAGCTTAATCAAATTAAATATCCAAATATTAGAACATAGATTCTGATGGTTTTATGAAATACTGAACTATATGTATAATATTAGCAAAATATGTCACAAACATCTACCCATGGTTCATCAGTTCTTTCTGGACATTATCACAAGTTTTTGGCTGGTTAGACTCTCAAATGTTTTGACAAAAACTAGAACAGAGTATTTAAATTATACAAAACAAAGGCAATAATTTAGCCTTATCAATCATCTTCTCCCTTTTCTGGATAGATATACAATGTTAACTTTTTCCAATTCTCTCCCTTAGATGGATGGTTTTTTCTTTGAATCTTTCTCTTTCTCTAATGTTTTCTCTCTCTTTAACTATTCCTCTCCCTGATGGATATTTCTCTTCTCTCCCTTATCACTGGATATTTCATTTGATCTCTCTCCCTTATCTCTAGATATTTCATATGGATATATTCCTCTCCCTTTGACAACAATGTCAAACTTAAATATATCATTGAATTTTCTTATCCATCAGTAATATAGCTCTATAGTAGCCAACAATATCTCTGGTGTTCGGTGTAGATAAGTACCTTCTTGTATTGATTTATCATTGTAGTCCATATCTTAGCTTTCATCAACATGATTGATCTTCTGATAATGTGTAGGCTGATGCAGCCTTCTAGTCAGCTTAGTGACCATTAGACATGGGTCAGACCCCTAGTCTCTTCCTCAGGTACGCAAATGTATCTTTTCACAATGGCTTTGTGAATATGTTTGCTAATTGTTATTTCAATTGAACATATTCCAGTATCACTTCTTTCTCTTGTACTTATTCCCTCAAGTAATGATACTTAATAGCAATGTGCTTTGTCTTAGCATGCATCACAGGGCTCTTTTAAATGTTGATAGCACTTGTATTATCACAATAGATAATCACTGGTTTAAGAATATCCATATTAATACATTTCAGCAATTGTTTGATCCATGCAATGTTAGAGCAATTTGTAGCAGCAACCACATATTATGCTTCTACAATTGATTGAGATATGCATCCTTGCTTTTTACTTATCCATGTGACAAGTCTGTCACCCATAAAGAATGCTCCTCCTATTGTGCTCTTTATATCATCTATGTTTCTATCCCAATCAGCATCGGTATAAACTTCTAGCTCAAATTTTCCTTCTTTATTATACCACAAGCCATAGTCTTTGGTATTCTTTAGATATCTTAGAATTCTTTTGATAGCAATCATGTGTGATTCCTTGGGATTAGTAGAGAATCTTGCAACTATACCAACTGCATGTGCTATATCTAGTCTTGTGTGTACAATATACATTAGCTTTCCAATCATAGATCTGTATAAGGTCTGATTTACCTCAGTCTTTTTGTCTTTCTTTGTTAGTTTTCATCTAGTTGCCATAGGTGTTCCAATTGGTTTGGAGTCCTCCATTTGAATATCTTCAGAACTTCTTTGATGTACTTGGATTGTGTGATGTAGATGCCTTCTTCCTGTTGTAGAATCTATAGACCAAGAAATAATTTGATCTCTCCAAACATTGACATCTCAAACTCTTTGCTCATTTCATCAACAAATAACTTACATAGCATATCATTACCTCCAAGTATGATATCATCAACAAATATTTCAGCAATCAATTTCTTATCATCGGTATCCCCTTTCAAATACAGATTATTGTTATCACTTGTTCTTACAAATCTAATACTAATGAGATAATAGTGAAGTCTTTCATACCATGCTCTCAGTGCTTGTTTTAATCCATACAAGGCTTTGTGTAGTCTACATACCATGTTCCTCTTGTTAGGATCAACAAACCCTTTAGATTGTTCAATGTATACCTCCTCTTCTAGTATTCCATTCAGAAATGCAAATTTAACATCCATTTGGTATACTTTGAATCCTTTGAAAGAAGCATAAGCAAGTAGAATTCTTACTCCTATTCTAGCAATGGGTGAAAATTTTTCTCCATAGCCAATACCTTGTTGTTGTGCATACCCTTTGCATACCAGTCTTTCTTTTTCCTTGTGACTTCTCCATTCTCATTCATTTTGTTTCTAAATATCCATTTGGTTCCAATGACATTTTTGTCACTCAGTCTAGGTACTAATGTCCATGTTTTATTCTTTCCAATATGTTCAATCTCTTCATTCATTGCACTAACCCATTCCTAATTCTCAAGTGCAGTATTAACAGATTTAGGCTCAAAATTACAGATCTAACATCTAGTGTTAAGTGACATACTTCTTGTTCTCAATCAATCTCTTTTGTCTCCTATGATCAGGTTTTGTGGATGGTGTCTTCTGACATACTTGGCAAGTATTGGTTCATATCTATGATCATCATTTTGACCTTAATCTTGATCTTCATTATCACTCGTTTCACCATTGTGAGCATTTTCATGATTTTTGATGTGTGCAGCATGCTGCTCGGTTGCATTGTTCTGTCGCTCAGTAGCGATACATTGTTGCTTGGGCACAGTGTCAGTTTCTTCACTATAGACAAATCTGTTGTAATCTTCTGGTTCTTTTCTTCTTTCCTCATCATTTTTCTTAGCAAATTCATCCACTTTAACATTTGCACTTTCAATTATTTTGTTAGAGGATTTGTTAAGATATTTATAAGCTTTGATTTTGGTAGAATATCCTAGAAATATTCCTTCATCACTTTTGGAGTCAAGCTTTCCATTTCTATAATATTTCAATATATAACATTGACTTCCAAAAATTCTAAAGTAACTTACATTTGGTGTGTATCCATACCATAGCTCATAAGGTGTCTTATTGGTGTCTTTCTTCAATTGAACGTAGTTCAGTGTATAGACAATAGTACTTACACCTTCTCTCCAGAATGTTTGTGTGATTCCTTTTTCAATCATTAGTGTTCTGGCACAATAAAAAATTGATCTATTTCTCCTTTCAACAATCTCATTTTTCTCTGGTGTTCTCAGTGTAGAAACCTATCTTTTAATTCCATGCTCATTAAAAAATTTAGTGAATTCATCATAAATAAATTCTCCTCCTCTATCTGATCTTAGACATTTCAGTTCCTTTCCACTTTGTTTTTCAACTATGACTTTATACCATTTAAACATCTTAAATGCTTATGATTTCTCTTTTAAGAACATGACAGACATCATTCTAGAATAGTCATCAACAAATAGAATGAAGTATCTATCACCATAATAGCTATTTGTTCTCATTGGTCCACATAAGTCAGTATGGACTAAATCTAGAATAGCATTAGATGTGTAGGTTTTTCTCTTGAAACTAAACTTTGTCATTTAACCTTTTTGACAATTCTTGCACATCACATGGCCAGGCTTTGACATGCTCGATAAGCCTCTTACTTTTCTTTTCTTACTTATCCTAACCATGTTGTCAAAATTCACATGACATAACCTTTTATGCCACAACCAAATGTATTCATTTCTAGCCAATAAACAAGTGGTCTTAATATCATCAATATAGAATAGGTTACTTTTTGTTTGTTAACTAGTACCGATCAACCTTCCTGTTTCATTATAGATATTTGCCTTTTGTTCCCAAATGCAACTCAGTGTCCTCTATTATTTAGCTGTGAAACACTCAATAGATTATAGTTAAGTCCTGTCACCCAATATGCATTTTCACATCTGATCAGATTATTAAACATGATTGTTCCTTTTCCTTCAACTGGACAAGGTGAGTCATCACCCATCCTAACTGATCCATCATTATAATATTCAAAATTTTCAAACTTTTCCTTATCTCCAGTCATGTGGTGAGTACAGCCACTATCAATAATCCAGACATCATTTTTACTAAGTTTAGATATGAGTGCAGTTTCAACACACCTTTCTTCTTCGTCTGAATCATCCTTCATAACAACAAATACTACCTCAATATCTTCATCAGACTTGATGTCAGTATTTCCATCTTTGTTTTGAATCAGGTAACAAGCCTTCTTGCCTTTCTCCTTGAAGTCTTAGTTATCTCTTCTATCATAGTGTCGGTTGCTTCGGTAATCTCGGTCATCACTTCTGTAAAACTTATTTTCATAAGATCTATCATTGTTTCTTTCATCCTTTTTTTTGTTAGGGCATCTAGCAGAAAAGTGTCCAATTTCTTTGAAATTAAAACATACCAATGGTAATTTACCTTTGTATCTACCTTTGCCTGTTTGCAATCATCTAGCCATTAGTGCTTCAATTTCATCAAGTTCTTGTTCATCACTATCACTTTCACTATCATTTCTCATAGTGTGTTTATGACTTGATTTACTTATTTTCAAAGAAGATTTGAATGCAAACTCAATAGTTGGTAAGACATTGTTGTCATAGTTATTCATCTCGAATGAAATAAGTCTACCAATCAAACTATCAAGAGTAACATTTTTATTTGCTACTACTCTCATTTCTTGAATTACAGATACTCTAATTGCATAAATAGGCAATAAGGTTCTCAGAATTTTATTTACCATTGTTTCTTCTTCAAGTACACCTCCTACTCATCAGATAGCATTAACAACCTCTTTGATTCTACTACTGTACTGAGTGATGTTTTCTCCTTCTTTCATTCTTAGGTCATCAAACTTTCCTCTTAGGCTTTCATATTTAGCTCTCAGCACATTTTTATCTCCTCCATGTACTAGCTTTAATTTGTCCCACATTTTCTTTTTAGTGGTGCATGATTTGACATCTTCAAATTCAGCATCGGAGAGTGACAAAACAAGTTCTATCATCATAGAATTGTGTTCATGTTTCTCTCTGAATTGAACAACTCTCAGAGGTCCAATAAGTAAAACAAATTCAGTATCCAAGTACTATGTGACATCATTTCCAATACCTGATAGGTGGAGTCTTATCTTTCTTTTCCATGATGCAAATTTGTCCTTGTTCAACTTAGGCACATCCCTTTTACTCATCTTGTGATCTTTAGCTTGAGTCTTGAAACTCTCTTCCAAGCAACCTGGCTTTGATACCAATTGTTAGAATAACTAAGAGGGGGGTGAATCAGTGGCCTCAAAAATTAATCCAATAATCCAACCAAAACTTATATCCAAAATATATACCTCTAGTTATCATTCAGTCCTACAAGATGTATGCCTTAAGTAATTCTAGCAAGTATATACTGCTCAGTGAATGTACTATTTATCCTTTTCTAACCTTTATCGAATAGCAGTAAATAAACTTAGTGTTTACCGACCAATCATGTTTTAGTAATGTGTAAAGAAAAACATCAAAGAAATGAACCATATACACAACTTAGGACTGGTAACCTAAAATTTTCACTCTTCTGAAGTGAGCTTGGTGAAGAGAAAACTTTGTTAAAGGTTACAAACACACTGTTAAGTGTGACTTTGTTAGAGGATTTAAAACCATTGGTTAGTCTTTTAACCTTAGGTATTCACTATGTTATCAACAAGAAAAAACTTTTGATACTCTTGAGTATCTCAATACATTAAGGATTGTTAAATCCCACTCGGTTAAGAGATTTTCTAAATCAATGGTTAAACTGAAACGGTAAATGATTTGTTTACTAATGCAACTTTAACTTGCAGATTTTCAGATCTATTGTAAGTCCATAATACCTCTCTGATCAATATTATCTTCAATTCCTTTGCTCCCCTCTTTCTTCTTTTCTTCTTGGTGAATTTTGTTGCTTCTTTGTTTCTTGGTGTCTGTAGAATTTTTGGCTCTGTTCTTCAGCCTGTATAATCAGATTTGCATGAAGATTTCTATCTTCACCAAAATTCTATTCAACATTCCTCTTTTTGATAATGAATTACTTGTCTCTTTATATAGACATGATTTTACCATTCATTGTCCTTGTCTTTCTTGTTCTTGAGGTATATAGCTTTCTTGATTCCACAAATATTGCATTACTTTAATCTTTAAAGATTTTCTTTAGTTTTATTCCATAGATTTCTCCTTGACAACTATGAATAAAACTCTTCTTCTTATCCTTAGTTCAACTGGTCGATAAAAAAAAATCAATCAATCAGTTAACTAAAAATATAGATCCTGCCAACTAGTGTTTTGTCATTTTCTAACTCCAGTTTTGATCAGTGATCAACTCTTAGTTTTCTTGGTCATTGACTCTAGTTCTCCTCGTGCATTAATATTGTCTTTCGGTGTTGTCTGTCCATCGAGAAACATTATGAACTGCTTGAGTTTACTTCAGTTATTCTCAAGGTTGCAATGCTTGGTATACACTATGACTGCTCGGGGTTCTCTATCCATTGGTGTGCTCTGTCCATCAGTGTTTACTGTCACTTGGTGTACACTTTCTTTGTATGTTTATTGATAACATAAACTTTATCTCTTTTGGTTTCTTGAAGTCTATGACAATATGTTTATGACCAATCATATTATATCAAGTTGACATCAATGACAATACAATACATTAATTGATTTAATGTCTTGCATTTTCTTTCTGCAGCTTGTTGATCATCAACTTTATCAACTTCAAACATTCAATCAGTTATAGTTCATCAACATGTGTGTGTGTGTGTCCAGTCAGCTTCCAATACATCACAAAATAGAGTTAACACTTATACAATAAGTAAATACCAAGTTGGAAATCATATACTATTAAAACATAAGTAATCCTCAATCCAAATCCAACTTATCACATTTGGACTCTTCATTATTCTCCCTTAATCATCGCAACCTTTTGTTTGTCATGTATCATTGTTACTCTATCTTCGCATGTCTTCAACATACTGTAACTTACTGCAATCAACACCAAAACATAAGTGACCTTAACTGAAGGTCATATACATCCAAAAATAGCTTCTCCTAAGCTTGCATGCCTTCATTCACCATACACTATGCTTGCTAAACAAAACTATACTGTTGCACTCTCTAATTCTACTTTCTGGACTTAGTCATTTAGCAAGTTGTAACTCCAAAACTGTGTTTTACACCAAGCGACCATACATACCAGATGTGTTTACATAAATGACAACCCTAAAGTGTTCCAAAACATTCTTGAATGAACCACTTTCTAACAATCTCTCCCTTTGGCATTGATGGCAACAGTTAGAGAAAAATGACTAAGTGTCAATACCAAAAAGAATATACATTATCCTTCTTTATCTCCTCTACATATTTTCTTCTCCTCTATATCTTCTCTATACATTTTATATATCTTCTCTTCTCCCCCTTTGACATCAATGGAAAAGGTATACATAAATCTAGAATAACAAAATTGTTGTAACCCCCTTTGACATCAATGGAAAAGGTATACAAAAATCTAGAATAACAAAATTGTTGTAACCCCCTTTGACATCAATGGAAAAGGTATACAAAAATCTAGAATAACAAAATTGCTTACAACAAAAATTTATACCATCTTTAGCACATCTTGGAAGGAGCTTTCCAAGATCTTCACTTCCTCTGACCAAGTTTTTACCAGTTTTTGACTCACATGAATCAGTCCATTCAATGTAAAAGAGGATGTCTCTACTACCTTTAACTCAATAGGCATGTTCCCAATGAGAGCTTGCTATGTTTTCTCCATGTGTGAAATGTGTATCTCAATAATTGATAGCTTGGGAGTAATTAAACTCTTCAGCATACCAAATCTTCCAACAACTCTCCCTTTCTTTGTATCCAAAACACTCAATTTTTCCAATATACTAGACACTTCTCTATCTAACTCCAATATGGTATGTGAGGAGGTCTCACAACTATTCATCAACTTGTCCAGAGTTTTTCTATCTTTTTCTATTACATCCTCAATTTTCTTAATGTGTATGATACCAAATCTTCCAACAACTCTCCCTTTCTTTGTATCCAAAATAATCAATTTTTCCAATATACTAGACACTTCTCTATCTAACTCCAATATGGTATGTGAGAAGGTCTTGTAAGGCCCACCCCATTTCCACCTTTTCCTTGACACTTCGATGTCGGAGGATTAAGGGGTGTTGTAGTATCTGGATGATTGGTAAATCTCTAACAGAATTGTACCTCGGGATAGACCTATCTATTGTACCTTCATATCAGTACCTATTTTAGTGTCGCAATGACAGAGGTGATATCTCTAGGTTGTTAATTGTGTAAGTGAATCTTAGATGTAGTATGTTACCCTACGGATCATAGATCCAACTAGATTATTAAGGGTCCATTGAGTACTTTTGTCGAAAGGATTAGATTCAAGAAGTCGAGATGTAAATGCCAAATTAGTTGTGTTAAGTCTTAAGTTATCTTGGATTAAATTAATAGTTGATGTGATGATTCTAGTAACTCCTACGAGGAGGATGAGTAATTTTTTGATGATGTATTATATGGTTATACCATAGTGAGGTTTTGGTGATATCATTAGAACCCTGAACAAGGATTTGTTAGATCCTAGACTAATAGGATTATTCTGCATTTTGTTTTCCTAGATTAGGAAATTTAATCATACTTGTGATAAGAATTTTATAGGACCCGACTGTTATGGTT
>MU225576.1:1758163-1829700 GCA_018584345.1 Thuja plicata | reverse complement strand
TCAGCTACTGATCTCCTATCTATGGAAACTAGGGTTTCTTTGTTCTTTTTCCTAATTACCCTAGCCACTGGGCAATAGTTTTTTGCTAGCTCCTTAATGAGACCAATATCAACATAGACGTCAGGCAAAATTAATTTAGCCATATTTAAACCCCATGGATTGCAAATTGGGACTGGCTTAACCCTATTGTTCCAAAAATAATGAAATAGAGTATTACCAGAGTAGTCTGGGGTTACCGGATTTCTGCATTGAGACCACTTGTCGCTCCATTCTTCCCAATCCGTGTTGTTTGTGTTCAGAGTCCCAGGCAACAATTCAACAAATTCTTCTATGTATTTGTTTGGTGCAACTTCCTTCTTCTTCCCAGACCCTTGTGAGGTAGTAGGGACAATTACTTGACTCATCCTTCCTTTTTGAATTCTACTGTCTCAAAAACAAAGCTTCAAATCAAAAAGCTTCTTACCCTTCATAGAAAAACTCAAAATGCAGAAATGAGAGATGTACAGAATTAGACTCAATCATTTGCACTTATAGCCATTAAGAACTGTGTCTTGTCAACTTGAAAGCTAAATTCCTGCACTTGAACTATCTTGAAGATTTCATTCTGTCATTAATGTTGCGATCAACTTGCACTATTTGATCCTAGCTGGAAGAGAGAGTGTACGCTTTTTTCCATCTGGCACTCGTCAGCCTGAAATTTTCTAGCACACTGCACTTTATTCACTTTTAGAAATGCATTTGTGAGTGAGCGACGCATCCCTTTCATTCAGCTGGTCGCATACTCGCCATCCATCCTCACTTTTTTTTTTACCTTCTGCTAGTATGCGATGACCTAAATCTTGAACCTCATCTCATGTCTGTCGCATACTCGCTATCCTTTTATGCTTTGCTTTTGGGTTCATGTGAGTAAGCGATGCTTTCTTTACCTTTAGCCTATCGCACCCTTTCTATTTAACATTTCATGTCATCTGAGCGACTGTGCATCTTACCTTTTAGCTATTCCATCATCGCATACTCGCTTGTTGTTTAAACTGTAACTTTTGGATTTGGGCGACTGAGCGACATTAATTTTTTTACTGCATACTCTGTCTGGTTGCTCACTCGCACCACTTAATACTCCAGCTTTCATCTTATGCGCAAGTGGGCGATGGCATATGTTCTTTGCTTAGTCGCAAACTCACTGGCTTAAAAATCTTACTTTATCGCTGACTGCGAGTGCGCGACAGTGTCTCCTCTTTCTTTAGTCGCCTACTCGTGAGCTCTTTTCCTTTCATCTTCATTGACCTGCGACTGAGCAATGTCATTCCTCCTTTAACTCGTCGCATACTCGCGAGTTGATATTTCATCACCTCAAAGCATCAGCGAGTGAGCGAGGCGTTGAACGGTCTCTTAGTCGCCCGGTCACAGACCTTTTATAAATCTTGAGAAATGCCTGTGTGACTGAGCGATAAGTTTTCATATCAGTACTTTATGCCTTCACCGCGCACTCGCACTACAAAATACAACCGAGTTAAAACCTAAGCGAGAGGGCGACCTCTATAACATGACTTCGTCGCATAGTCGCGGGCTTTGAACACTGACATAAAACTTAATGCGGGTGTGCGACTGTTTTATTTTAAACAAGACCCGCTTAGTCACAGAGACTGAGGTAAACAGCATAACCTTTCAGCGACTATGCAATTTGCATTTTTTCAACCCGTCATGGACTCGCTAACCTACAGCTTGACCTTCATCATACATCGCGACTACGTGATATACACTTTAAAACACTAAACCCGCTCGCTCGCGCAAGTAAAAAAACTTGACATAAATAGATCGCGATTGCGCGATTCTTTTTTAAAATAGCTCATCGCCCACTCGTGCAACTTAAAGACATTTCAAAAAGACCGATGCGACAAGGCGATTGAACTAAAACATGAACTTCAAAAAGGGTTTTGACCTCTTTTGCGTGGCAAAGTACAGAATTTTGAAACAAGAAAGCCCGGGAAAAGCAAAAGACCAAGAAATTCAAATTTTACCAATGCAGTGCTAACACATCTTACCATCTACTCCAATCATATCCTTCATCTCTTTATAGATCTCAAATTCTCCCACAGACTCATACTTACAATGAATGTAAGCCCTAATTTCTTCGATGTGTAGAATTTCATAGGGTGTTTGAGAAAATGTACCTTCAGGGTCATCTTTGATTGATTTGAATGGGTGTTTCTTGAATTTATACCTAGGCCTTTCGGCGAAATTGAAAATCAATGAAGTATCCATAACCAAAGTTTTGCAAATGATCTAAATACCTTTTATCAGTCGATTCTGTGAATTCTTTCTTCAATCAAATGCTCAACAAACTTGCTTCTATGTTTTTCTCAGCTCAAATCCGGTTTCCCTAGGGCTATGTTCTTTGAATGATGTTTAGAAAAGGTATTTTGATTAACCTTATACTTTTTTGTGTAAAGAAATGATACAATTCCCAATAAACTCATCTCTGTACATAATCCAGTCGATTCACAATCTGCAATCACAGGATAGAGATTGCAAAACCATGCAATCACAAATATGTGTTCCATAATGTTTCCACATACTCTCTCTAAGCTCAAAAGAGCTTAATCCTCAAAATCAAGGGTTGGATAGATTTATGATGTTTCCTTCCAATGGTCCCCCTAAGGCCATGCTTGGCCATCTAGGTTGATGTGGCAATGTTTTTATTAGGCAAAGATTCATTAGCATCTACTGACTCTCCCTGAACCATTTCCTCACTTGATTCCTTTACTTTCCATACCTTACCACTATTTACATCTTATGTTTTTCTGAAGTGACTGTTAAATTCTTTTGCAATACTCTTAACATCACTAGTACTCTTCTTTTTATCAATAGGTGGAGGACCACTTATGTTCTCGGTTCTATTGTATCTGCAAAACTTCTATATGTGTCCTAGATTATGATATTTGTAGCATGTAGGAGGTTGTATGTTCTGATTAATCTGTAACTTACAATAATTTACAATGTTTCCAAAGTCATTGTACTTGTAGCATGTGATCTTAGCTATTGTTCCTTCTCTATTGTAATCTTTCTTGATTCTTGATTGATCAAGCTTCCTGCATTCTACCTTCTTGTGTCCAAATGCATTACAATTAAAAAAATATCCTGAAAAGGGTTTGTAAGGAGATTTATCTTTGCAATCTCTCTTCATATACCCAAGCTTGTTGCATCCAAAATAAGTACCTCTGAATGGTCTAATCTATTCTTTAGGTTATTCAAGACTAGCTCTTTCTCCATCAGTCTTTACTTATAATTTTTCTTCCTGAGTCTTTGAACATTCAGGTACATTGAAGCCAACTCCATTCATGTCTCCTTTAGGTTTCTGTCTATCTCTCTTCTCATCAATCTTATCACTGCTTGAATGAATTTTTTCAATATGTTTCTTTGCCTCAACAAGTAATATTAATTATTTGATTATATTTCTCTAATTATAGGTATTTATTCTTGTAGTGATCAAGTTCGGTCTTCATTTGTCCCATCTAAATATTTGCATCTTTTAAGGTTTCCTCAATTTTGTTTCTATCATCCTTTACCTATTTAATCTCTTTATCCATCTGAAGGGAATTAGTTTCATGATCAAGCTTCAAAGTATATTTCTCTTGTTCAATTTGTTTTATTTGATCTGAAGTATCAATGTCTGAATCCTCTTTTATCTTATCCATAAGATCTTGTCCCTGACTCCTAGATAGTTCAAGTTGTTCTTTCAATTTCATGATGAAACCCTCAGTTCTTCTCAATTTGAATCTCAAGTCACCATTCTCTGCTTTAGCTTTATCAAGGTCTTCAAGTGTTGCTTCAAATTTTTCTTCCAAACTTTCAGAATCCATCTTGATCTCCCTTAAGCTATTAAACTTTCTCTCCAAGGGCCAATAGCTCTGATACCAATTGTTAGGATTAAGTAATATTGAGAGGGGGTGAATTAGTATTACAACACTTTAAACATGAACTTAGTAAATTCCAACTTAACCAGATAACTGCTGAAATGAAAAGAACATAAACATAAAACACACAACTCATAACACCATGAATTTTTTGTGGAGGAAACCCTGTCCAAGGGAAAACCCCAGTGGGGATGGTACCCATAAATATGTACTAAAATTATTATGTCCCTGTTAGGGGACCTAGCCCTATTAGGAGCTGATTATTATATTAGCACATTTCCCCATTAGAGGAATACAAAACCATGTTAAAGGTATACTGAGCTCACTGCTCATACAATCAAAAATATTATTTTGTTACAATGATTTCTCAATAGTGAACAATACAAGCATCTGTTATGCTTAGGTATTTCCAATTGTATCTTGCATCACCATCTATTTGATTATGACATCACAATTCTTTCATCTATTCACATCCATACATTCCATTATACCATTACATACTACTTCATCTCTTTCTCAAAAATCTCTTCCTATATATATCATTATATGTCCAATCGGCTTCCAATACATCACAAAATAGAGTTAACACTTATACAATAAGTAAATACCAATTCATTGATCATACACTATCAAAACATAGGTAATCCTCAATTTGAATCCAACTTAGAATGTTTGGACTATACATTATACTCTCTTAATCATTGCAACCTTTCATCTGTCCTGTATCACTATTACTATGTCTTCGCATGTCTTCAACATACTGTAACTTACTGTGATCAACACCAAAACTTAAGATACCTTAATTGAAGGTCATATACATACCAAAATAGCTTCTCCTAAGCTCTCATGCCTTCATTTTCCATACATTTTTCTCACTGACCAAAACTGTACTGCTATACTCTGTAATTCTACTTTTTGGACTGTCATTTAGCAAGCTATAACTCCAAAACTATGTTTTACACCAAGTGACCATCCATACCAAATGTGTTGCCATAAATGAAAACCCTAAAGTTTTCTAGAATATTATTGAATGAACCACTTGTCAACACAACAGATCTAAGAAAATAAAGTCTAAAACAAATTGTTTTACATCCAATGCCTGGTTTGATGAGCAATGTAAAATGGCTAGGAAAAATATGAGAGAGTCAAATAAAGAAAACTTTAGCATAAAATATTACAAACTTATTTTAAAGAGGAAAAAGATGATTATTTGATCACAAGGCAGGAAGAACTAATTTTTCTTGGTAAAAATTACCCCAAGTTATTTTGGAAGGAACATCAAGCTAGAAATAAACAAACTAAAAATAATATCACGGCTATGCAGTGGTTCGACTATGCTAGGAAAATTTATGAGCAAGATTGTGAGGTGGACCCTCCACCCTTGGTCAATAATATGAAAAATCTTTTAACTATTTAGGAGGTTGAGATGGGCATTAAGAAGATGGGTTATGTTAAATCTAAAGACTTGGGTGAGCTACAAGCAGAGTATCTCAAGTGGGGCATTAAAGTGCTTGCACCACATATTATGAAAATCTTCAATGATATCAGCCAATAGGGTTTCCCTAAGGGCTGGACTACTATTTTAGTCATAGATATTTTTAAAATTAGTGATGTCAATACCCCATCCAATTATAGGACAATAATGATCAACCCTTTTTTTGCAAAATAATTTGGCAGCATGATTGAAAATAGGATCAGTTTGTGGGCAGAAGAGAAGCAGAAATGTGCAAAAGGGCTGGCTGGTTTGAGACCTAAGCATTCGACAATCGATCATTGCATTACTTTGAGATGCATTATTGAAAAAGGATGGGAGAATAAGGTTGAAATATTTTTCTTCTTTATTGATTTTAAAGATTATTTTGACATGGTCCCTAGAAACAAGCTATGGCATAAAATGGAAGAACTTGGGATTCCTATACACCTTAGAGTTGTTTTTCATCAGATGTATGAAAAGGTCAAAGTCAAAATTAAAACTTTAGTCAATATTTTAGAATGTGTTAGGAGTGATATTGGGGCCAATAAAGGTTGTCTCTTATCACCTACCATGTTTGGTCTATATATTGAAAAACTTGAAGAGTGGTTAAGCATGCAAAATAGTGAGGGTATTCAATTGGGAGAATTTTTAATAAGGATGCTCCTCTATGTGGATAATCTCATTTTGATTTCCAAATCTGCCCGCAGTTTGCAAGAACATTTACATACCCTTGAACATTTCTGTAGTACGGTGGGAATGTAGGTTAACATAAGTAAAACTAAAATCACGGTGTTCTCTAGTAGAAAAAAACATAATCACCATAAGTTTTATTTTGATGGTAGTATTTTTGAAGAAGTTACAAATTACAAATATCACGGCATGGACTTTAACAAAATTCTAAGTTGGGATGGTTGTAGAAAGAAAATAATTTTAGGAAGCTGGAAGGCATTTTATGCTCTTCAAAACATATGCAGAGAGGCTGAGGTTTGGGATTGGAATACTACTCAAACCCTTATTGGTCTTTTAGTTTTGTTAGTTGTTCTCTATGGTTGTGAGGTGTGGGCCAGCAGCACCTCCATCTCGCAATGGAAGCAAATAGAAGGAATTCATAAATGTTTGATCACAAATAAGTTCAAAATCAAGAGAACTGTCCCTTATGATATCATGTTAAGTGAAACGAGAGCTGCCCCTATTGAAGCAATGGATATGGTGTGTCTCCTAAGCTGCCTTGAAAGAACTAAACAAATAGAAAATGACAGATGGCCTAAGGTTGTCCTTAATGAGGTATTGTGTAACATGAAAAAGACATGGATGAAACAAAACATAAAGTGGATAGGTAAATGGAACATTAATTTCAACGCATGTCCCACAAATAACAAGGAAATAAAGGTTTTTGTTATGGATAAGTTTAACAAGAGGAATTGGGGTAATGGGATAGGTAGGAAGAAAAACTACTATATCTCTGAGTTTAATCCTACATGTGACCAACTTCAAAAGGCTTACATAGGGGGCCAATATTGCGTCAAATGAAAAAATCATTATTGCTCAGCTTAGGACTAACTCCCCTTAGCTTCATAGTGATATGGGGTGTTGGAAAAGACCAAAAGAGGCATGGGATGAGTGGGTTTGTCCCTTTTGCAATTCTGGGCATGTGTAAACTAAATACCATTTTAATGTTGAATGTTTTTATTACAATGACAACAGGGACATATTTATGAATATGTTAACACATAGCTCTTGGCATAACTTATTCAGCGAGGAGAACATTGGGATGATGGGATCCCTTGTCATTAGCTTGCATATAAAAAGAGTTGATTTATTGAGGTCAATAAGTTGTCCCATAGGATATGTTTAGCCTCGTGGATGTTAAAACATTCTTCTTCTTCTTGTTCTTCTTCTTCTTGTTCTTCTTCTTCTTGGGATTATGGTTTATTATTGTTTTTACTTTTTTGAGGAAGGATATTTTTCACCCTTTGATTTGGACTATGTGTTTGCTTCACTTGGTGTCCCTTAAGAGAGAACCAAATATGAATTCTATTTTAAAGTACTGGGGATTATTGATATGTTTTAGTTTTTTTTTTTTTGAGTTTGATGTTCAAATTTAAGAGGAACTGTTGTCAATCAGGATTGCGCCTATAGCTGGATGTGGAATCTATCCATCCTATTGAAACATGGAAACATTATCCTTGGTGGATGAGAGAACAAATCTTTGGATTCTAGGTTGGTTCCTATTGGATTTGGGGTATCACCTAATACTGATCCTCTTGGTTTTGAGAAAAATTGAGAAGGATAACTAAAATGAATACTAATTAAGAAGGTGATACACCAAAATGGATACAGATTTTTCAAAATTATAAATCTATACCTATAGGACATACATTACTGGACTCTGCAATAACTTTCACTTCACAACACCTAGGATGATCAGTAATTCACTATTAGGGTTTGGTGCCACTAATTGTAAAAATTCAACCAGCAAACAGGTAACTTCTGCAAAAGGTTCATTCTTTATAACTTAGAATAGGAATTTGAAACAATTCACTAATCTATGCTTGAAAGACACAATACACTTAAATGCAAAAAACTTGGAAGGATAGATAGAAAAACTCAGAAAAGATATATGAATAATAAGGCAATCTCTATTATCTTCAAAACCTGCAAAAATGATTACAAAATGCAAGGAAAAGATGCACAAGAACAATATGTTCACTAATACCTCTATTTCCCCAAATTATAAACCCTTACAAATGAATAAGAAGCTCAAATATATATCCCTCAAGGCTAATCTCAAAAATGAAATCCTCCCCCCAAAAAAGGTCTTCTTCAATAGATAGATAACCCTATTTTTAGGCCCAAATGATACCTACAAAATAGCCCTCAAGAACCCCCTTCAAAATAGCATATCCCTAAATCCAAGGCATGACTAGTGCCAAAAATCTAGTCCTCCAATTAAGCCCTCCAATGTTGGCATTTTGAAAATTTACATCTTTAACATGATTTTACCCACATATACATAAAATACTTTAATCAAAACTCACAAATCCTAATCCATAATATAAAACCTCAACTACATGACATGAGAGAACCCTAACTTATAACATAGTCGACACCATAGCTTCAAAAAACCTTAACCCATGGAAAAGCTGACACCTTAGCACTATGGTCAACATAACCCATAAAAAATATCTATCATTGTTTAAGTCATTTTGGGGAGGCTATCGTGGCATCTGTATGAGTTGTTAGGCTCTGCAGTTACTCTGGACATTAACTCCTCATTGTACTTTGATGGACTTCAAATTCCATTTAATTTGATATAGGCATTTTGTATTTATTTTTTTGTAAATATGTTGTTTGGGGAAGATAAAGGTTTCAAAACCCTAGTTGCTTGTGCCGCCATGCTGCTTCTTCTTGTGCTCTCTATGTTTGATGCTTGAGTAGGAGTTCACTATAGTCATCTAGGTGTTGGTGGAGTTTTCAAAGCCTTTCATTGAGAGTTGAACTGTGTGCTCGCTCTTCATGCACGGGCTGAAGGGGTTTTTTCTACTCTTTGTGATGTATCACGAACTGGAGCATTTAATTATTCTTTGAATTGGGTTTAATGCAAGGAGCTCGACTCTTATACTGGATTTCATTCCATACTACATGGCATTGTATTGGCTTCCTTCTCTTAACTCAGGCTCTCACCATTACTTCTCTGCGTGAATTTTGCATACCATATAATATGGCACTTCTCTTTGTATGTTTGTAAGAAGCTTGGGCTTCTCTTAGTTGACTCAGGCTTCATGCATGGAACTTGATAGCACATACTATTTTATGGCATGAGATTGGGCTCTCCATAATGTTGTGGACTCTTAAAACTTGAGTCGATTCATTGATGTGTGGGACTCGGGTTGCGCTGGCTTCATAGACCTTAACCCTCGAACTAGAGATAAGTCACCCCTCTCTCTATCTTCTACATTGTATTCTTTAACAGTGAATTTGATGTTCTATTCATCTTTGCATGAGAACTCTTTTATTCGAATAACACCCACATAGCTTTTGTTTATCAAAGAGAGGTTGTATGCATGAAAACTTTTTATAAATTTGTACTTAGCAGTGAAACCATGTATTAACTCGGGCTATCCCTCTGCTTAATGTCTAAAATTTGTATGTTGCCTTCTTTTATAACAGTGAGTTACTCATGAAGAAAGAACTTGGCCTTTACTGTATGTCAGAACCATGGCTTTTAAAGATTATGCCACCATATTTGAAAGCTATTAAAATAGGTTGAAAATGTAGTATCTTTGTCAAACTAGGAAACATACGGCTCTGTCTACATCTTGTCTTGAGTTGTAGCTACGTTGTACTCCTGTATTTCTCCTTCGACAGTGATCTCTCATGCTTGGACACCATCAATCTTTTGTATTGATAAAGAATTTTGAAATGTTTTTTTTCATTTTGTTTACTTATTGCAATATGATAATGACTCAGTGTAACAATTATTGACTCCAGTATGAGTGTTATTCATGGGGTTCGAGCATGGGCTCGTGACACCCATGAATAGTATTGTTTTTTATTAAGGTAATAGCAAGTTTTGAAGGGGGCCCAAAACCCTTTATAAAGCACCAAAAAGATAGACAGTAAAGGAAAAAGACAACAACAAACTGTCAAACATGACAGAAAGCCAAAAGTGGGCTAAACCCCAAATTAAACAGTAGATAACATAACAAAACAAAACTACAAAAAACTAAAATCCTCCAGCAGACAATAGACAAAAAACTTCCAGCGATCAAAACATTCCAGCATTGAAGCTAAACAACTTCCATCTTATCTTCTAGCATCTAAACTTCAACCATCTACAATTCCATGCTCTGGATTGAGTCCCGCAACTTGGTGATATCTTTGATCTGAACATCGGCTTTCTTTTTAGTGCTGGAGAAAGTCCTTGTCCCTAGGGCCGATATGTTGATTTCCTGAGGGCCATCATCCTCCTTCCTAGCCTTATCTTTATAGTTACCTTCTAGAATGGTATACAAAGATTTCAAATTGTCCACAGAGTTCTACATGCCTATTTTGCTGATAGTAGTAAGCTTTTTGAGAAGAGCCTTGTTTTTTTTGACATTGTCATTAATTTTTTTGAGCCTGTTATCAACCATGGTGATAATCTTGGTGTCCATATTGTTAACCTTATCAAAAACATCATTCCCTTGCTGGTACATAATAGCATCATTGCACATTTTGTCCACAATTTCCTCCAGCAGTGCATTTCTTTCTTCCAGGTTCTTATAATTAGCTTTAATATTGTTAATAACTATGAATAGTATTGTTAAAATGTAGAGGTCACTAAATTTATGATGCATATCCTCTTTTATTTGACAGTGTTGTTATTTGATCATTATTTGAACAATAATCACTGTATCTATTTGAACATGCATAGCAACATATATCATAACCAGTTTGTTGTTGAATCATCCTGAGGCATATAAAATTGTTACTCTATCTCCATCCTTAATCTATACATTTCTTACATCTTTTCACTAGGTACGACATTTTCCTTCTTTTTTTAACAACAATAAGTAATAACACTGTTATATTGCATCTTTTAATGAATAAATGTTGTACTATTACCCTTGTCTTCTTGAACATATGTTGTCATCATGCATATTATAGCTGACTATATTATTGTGTTCCTCTTTTTTTAATATGCTCATTCTCTTATGTACATACATAACTTATACAGCAATACTGATTATCCTTTTGATTCTGTATATGCATATGTTATAAAAAGATAACATTGCCTGAATGTGCACCTTCCTCTCCTTATGCAAACATGGATATCACCGTGTTCATTTTTCTTTTATGCAAAGATAATAATGTTCAGAACAATACTAAAATAAATAACATGTGTGATGTCAATAATGTATGAACCATGTGTATACAATTTCCATTTTGATAACAATAAAGTTAGCTCTTTTGCATATGCATTCTAGTTTGTAACGACATTAGTGTTCTCTGTTTCTGATCTATCTTTGTGCACTATTTCATTTGATCATTTCACATGCATACTAAATCACTTTGATACTCTCTTGAACAAGATTCTGATAGTCATCATAACAGCAATACATAGTATTTCACCCTTTCTTTGTACAATGATAAGGTATAGTGTTACCTTATTTTTATCTGCAATCTTGTTACTTGTTGGTTGTAACACTTTTTCAATTAGGAACACTCATCTTTTCTGCATCATTTCTTTTCATATGCACTTGTTGGCAGCATCATTGTATGAATTGTATCTCCTTTTCTTTCTTAACTCATGAAATTTTAGCATGCTTTCATCTTTAATCCAGTGAGGTTTGAGCACGGGCTCATGACACCCACTATATTTTCCTTTTATCATCTGCAAACTGTGAACTCTTGCATTGTGTTCCTTTTTGCATTTTGACTTTAGTCTCACTTGCTTGCACACACCACCAAGTCCACATGTTAGATTAGTAGATACAATCAGTCAATCAATATTTGTATGTAAATTTCATGTGAAATGGCATTTATGTATGAATGTCGGTTTGTTGGTTGGGTTTATAAATCTAACATGTTGATGTTCTAAATAAGGTTTCTCAGGTACAAGACCCAAGTCCTTTTGATTCAGAATTTCTGGTTTCCTAAATAGAAACTCCTGAATAATGCAGAATGACAACTACATGCATTAAAAGGTTTCATAGAATTATGTCCCTTTGATACTTTATTTAGTTATTGCAAATGCATATTTTTCTATTGCGTTGATGTTTACATAAATGCACAACTCTGAAGATTTGAATGTAGCATGTTGTTTTAAGTATCTATGTATTTCTTAGATCCAATTTGGGTCTAACTATTTTCTCCCCATGATGCAGGGAAAAACTAGAAGAAGACTTAGGATGAATGACAAACAGAGGCAAGGCAAAATACATGAAAATTCAAATGATGTAGTACTCAGATCCAACATGCAGAAGACCTCTTAAAGGCAATGCATGGACTCCTAAACCTTCTTATGCTCCTTTCTTAATTTCAGAATTATATATCTTTTATAAGTTCACAATTTGAAAGATGTAACTTATGAAGGAATACTTGTTTATTACATTCAATTTGAATGTTCAATGCAATGATCAATTATAAAAGTGAAAGTTTAAATTTGATCAATACTTAGAGAACAATATCAGTGTTAACATGAATGCAAAAGCAATGTATATTTTCTTCATTATCTGAATAGTAGTGTTGAATAGGTGTACCTTTATGCAATATTTTGATGTTTTTAGTTGTCATGTTGTATGTGTACTTTATCTTCTGAATTTAAGCAATTCTGCAACTTAGGATGGCAACTATCAAATCCATAATTTGATGTAAAACAACTATCAATTTACCAATTTAGTGTGCAAACTAAATTGGTGACATTTTTTGGCGACCTCTCAGGGGTGTTTTCCTGCTAAAAAAAATTAGACCATTTGCCTTTTGCATATCCATTGGGCATAGATTCTTCAACTTTTAATAATAATTGAACCTTCTCAAAGTGAACACAAACTGCAAACTAAAAATTGAAGCTAAACTGAAACTAAACCAAGGATATTACTGCTATCCTCCACTATTTCTATATTAATGAAATGCTTATGATATGAGGCAATGGAACATATTCCATGCCTTGTATGATTGGTATGTTTTTCATGTAAAGATAGTGAAGTTTAACAGTTATGTCCTTAGTTTCTTCCTCACATGACTGAAATTGAAACTAAAATTCAAGCATTTGCTTGAACAACACTTATAGAAAGCAAACTATAACTAAAAACCAATCTGATCTACCTTAAGCTAATCAACCATAAAAAAAACCCTTAGATACATCCATTAATTGAATGATTGAAGTCGCTTCCTTTTCTCATCAACAATGGATGAGATGCATGTATATAGGCAACTACAAATATATGCAATATAACTTGAAAGATCTGAGACTTCTGGAGCATATCCTGAAAATGAAAGACCAGATCACATACCTCTTGGATTTGATCAAAATTAGTACATCTTTGAGGTCTATTAACATGTTGGATCTGTTGTTCAATAACTGGAATCTTAGGAATGGGCCCCATTCTGGAAAGATGCCTGATTGGGTAACCTTTTGTAATAATAGGTTCTAATTTTATGTTGTTGATTTCTGTGGTTTCATCTATCTTTTCAACTATGATATCAATTTGATCAAAAATTTCAAGCTCTAGAGGATTAAGAAGTTGAATAACTACATGGTCTACCTGATGTGGCTGATTTTCATACTCTTTGTTTGAATAATTTGGCTCAATCTCATATCTTTGCATGTTGTTTTTGCTTATCTGTTCTTCAATCAGCATTCTATCAACTTCATCCTTAGGCATGTGTTGAGATGCAGCAACCACCACATGTTCAACAACTTTTTGAACTTGACTCTCTTTATGAGGAGGTGTAGGAAAAACATCTAATTCTTCCATAAATACTTCAAGACCATCCTGAAATTCAGCCTTGTCATCGTTCAATACTGCATGGAAAAGGATGCATATTTACCTTGATGTTGCTGTCATGCACACTCAAAACATCAAAATCTTGAACTTCCTCTTGTTGTCTTATTAATGATGTGAGGGAAATCTGAATTTCCTCTTCCCTATCACTCACAAAACCTAGGAGTTCATCAAACAAAATAGGTGAACCTTAAAAAATGGCAGCCCCTTCATCATTAAGAACCCGTACCTCTATATGTGTTTCCTCCTTGACCATCATCCTATCAAGATGATCCTTGTATTATTGTTGATCACTATTTTCCAAATCTGTTAGCTCATATATATTCTCCTTGACCATCATCCTATCAAGATGATCCTCGTATTATTGTTGATCACTATTTTCCAAATCTGTTAGCTCATATATATTCTCTTTATTGATAAAACATGAAACTTCTTCTAACAAATCAGATGAGTTGTCTTGAGTAAGCTCTTCATAAGGATGCAATTTCTCTATAACAGGTTTTTGTGCTAGAAGGATATCACTAAAACTTGGGAATGAAAGCTTAATTGGCTCTTCATTTATAGGTTCTTGGAATGCTAGAGTATGCCAAATTGGGACTTTACATTCAAGAGATTTATGAGACTCACCTTGCCCAAAATGCATGAAGCTTGGAATTTTACACTTAGGAGCCTTTTGTTTAGTCATTTGTAATATCAACTCTGCTCCCTTAACAAAAATTTGACAATCAAGCTCTTCTTCCCATTGTTTCATTTTCTGCTTATATAGTTGATCCTCATTTCCTTGCTCTTGATTTGGATGAACAAGCTTGCTAGGCTCATAAAACTCCATTTTAACACAGTCCAAGATTTGGATTGATTGGAAATATCTTCATGGTGATTAGGCATGAAATATTCTCCTTGGAATTGTTTATAATTTTGAGTTTGATGCCGCCTAATTTGAGCATGGGGGCTGGGTGGTAAGCATGATGAGCTAGTTGCTCTTTAATCTCTTGTTGCTTTCTTTGAGCCCATGATCCTTCTTGTTGTTGAGGCTGCTCATAAGCCTGTACAAGGGAATATTGATTTGGGGCATGTTGGATATATCAATAACCTGCTATGGTATGGTGGCTTGGAATAAAAACTGCCTTAAGATGATTCTCATATGGTTGTCGCTTAACCCAATGAGCATTATTCTCATGATATGATGGTGAGTATCCTGATTGTCCATAATAATTTGACATTTCTATTCATGTAATGAGATGGAAATTTGAATATAAAAAATTATTTGAAAAATACCAGCACTTAATCTTCTAAAACCAGTAGATTTTTCTTGTAGAGTCGCCAGGTGTGTGTTTGAATCCTGCCTCCAAAGGCTGAAATACTGTTGTTCACACCAAGATAGAAATAATAATGAAGCTCAACTAAACTATGTACCACTTTGAGTACCATCGGGCATGCCAAAAACTATTGTCAATCAGGATTGCTCCTATAGCTAGATGCGGAATCTAGCCATCCTATTGAAACATGGAAACATTCTCCTTGGTGGGTGAGAGAACGAATCTCCAAATTCTAGGTTGGTTCCTATTCAATTTGGGATATCACCTAATACTAATCTTCTTGGTTTTGAGAAAAAGGGAGAAGGATAACTAAAATGAATACTAATTAAGAAGGTGATACACCAAAATGGATACAGATTTGTCAGAATTATAAATTTGTACCTATAGGACATACATTACTAGAATCTGCAATAACTTCCACTTCACAACACCTAGCATGATTAGTAATTCACTATTAGGGTTTGGTGCCACTAATTGTAAAAATTCAACCAGCAAATAGGTAACTTCTGCAAAAGGTTCATTCTTTATAACTTAGAATAGGAATTTGAAACAATTCACTAATCTATGCTTGAAAGACACAATACACTTAAATGTAGAAAACTTGGAAGCATAGATAGAAAAACTTAGAAAAGATATATGAATAATAAGGTCAGCTCTATTATCTTCAAAATCTGCAAAAATGGTTACAAAATACAAGGATAAGATGCACAGGAACAATATGTTCACTAATACCTTTATTTCCCCAAATTTTGAACCCTTACAAATGAATAAGAAGCTCAAATATATAGCCCTCCCCCCAACAAAGGTCTTCTTCAATAGATAGATAACCCTATTTTTAGGCCCAAATGATGCCTACAAACTAGCCCTCAATAACCCCCTTCAAAATAGCATATCCCTAAATCCAAGGCATGACTAGTGCCAATAATCTAGTCCTCCAATTAAGCCCTCCAATGTTGGCATTTTGAAAATTTACATCTTTAACATGATTTTACCCACATATACATAAAATACTTTAATCAAAACTCACAAATCCTAATCCATAATATAAACCCCCAACTACATGACATGATAAAACCCTAACTTATAACATAGCCGACACCATAGCTTCAAAAAACCTTAACCCATGGCAAAGTTGACACCTTACCACCATGGTCAACATAACCCATAAAAAATATCTATCATTGTTTAAGTCATTTTGGGGAGGCTGTCGTGGCATCTGTATGAGCTGTTGGGCACTGCAGTTACTCTAGACATTAACTCCTCATTGTACTTCGATGGACTTCAAACTCCATTTAATTTAACATAGGCATTTTGTATTTATTTTTTTGTAAATCTGTTTTTTGGGGAAGATAAAGGTTCTGCTTCTTCTCGTGATCTTTGTGTTTGATGCTTGAGTTGGAGTTCACTATAGTCATCCAGGTGTTGGTGGATTTTTTAAAGCCTTTCATCTAAGATTTGAAGTGTGTGCTCATTGTTCACACACAGGTTGAAGGGGTTTTTTCTACTCTTTGTGATGTATCATGAACTGGAGCTTTTGTTTATTCTTTGACTTGGGTTTAATGCATGGAGCTCGACTCTTATACTAGAGTTCATGCCATACTACATGGCATTGTATTGGCTTCCTTCTTTTAACTCGGGCTCTCACCGTTGCTTCTTTGTATGAATTTTGCATACCATATAATATGGAAATTCTCTCTATATGTTTGTAAGAAGCTCGGGCTTCTATTAGTTGACTTGGGCTTCATGCATGGCACTTGATAGCACGTACTATTTTATGGCATGAGATTATGGCATGAGATTGGGCTCTCCATAATGTTGTGGACTCTTCAAACTCAAGTCGAGTCATTGATGTGTGGGACTCGGGTTGTGTTGGCTTCATAGACCTTGACCCTCAAACTAGAGATAACTCACCCCTCTCTCTATCTTCTACATTGCATTCTTTAACAGTGAATTCGATGTTATATTCATCTTTGCATGAGAAATATTTTATTCGAATAACACCCACATAGCTTTTGTTTGTCAAAGAGAGGTTGTATGCATGAAAACTTTTTATAAATTTGTACTTAGTGGTGAAACCATGCATGAACTCAGGCTATCCCTCTGCTTAATGTCTGAAATTTGTATGTTGTCTTCTTTTATAATAGTGAGTTACTCACGAAGAAAGAACTTGGCCTTTACTATATGTCAGAACCATGGCTTTTAAAGATTATGCCACCATATTTGAAAGCTATTAAAATAGGTTTAAACTGTAGTATCTTTGTCAAACTAGGAAACATACGGCTCTGTCTGCATCTTGTCTTGAGTTGTAGCTACGTTGTCCTCATGTGTTCCTCCTTGGAAAGTGATCTCTCATGCTTGGACGCCATGAGTCTTTTGTATTGATAAAGAATTTTAAAATGTTTTTGTCATTTTGTGTACTTATTGCAATATGATACTGACTCAGTGTAACAATTGTTGACTCCAGTATGAGTGTTATTCATGGGGTTCAAGCATGGGCCCATGACACCCATTAATAGTATTGTTTTTTACTAAGGTAATAGAAGGTTTGAAGGGGGGCCGAAACCCTTTATAAAGCACCAAAAAGATAGACAGTAAAGGAAAAAGACAACAACAAACTTTCAAACATGACAGAAAGCCAAAAGAGGGCTAAACCCCAGATTAAATAGTAGATAACATAACAAAACTAAACTAAAAAAAACTAAAATCTTCCAGCAGACAGTAGACAAAAAACTTCCAACGATCAAAACATTCCATCATTGAAGCTAAACAGCTTCCATCTTATCTTCCAGCATCTGAACTTCAACCATTTGCAGTTCCATGCTCTAGATCAAGTCCTGCAACTTGGTGATCTCTTTGATCTGAACATCGGATTTATTTTTAGTGCTAGAGAAATTCCTTGTGCCTGGGCCCAATATGTTTTTTTCCTAAGGGCCATCATCCTCCTACCTAGCCTTATCTTTATAGTTACCTTCCAAAAGGGTATACAAAGATTTCAAATTGTCCACAAAGTTCTGCATGCCTATTTTGCTGATAGTAGTAAGTTTTTTGAGAAGAGCCTTGTTGTTTTTGACCTTGTCATTAATTTTTTTGATCTTGTTATCAACCATGGTACTAATATTTGTGTCCATATTGTTAACCTTATCAAAAACATCATTCCCTTGCTGGTACATAATAGCGTCATAGCGCATTTTGTCCACAATTTCCTCCAGTAGTGCATTTCTTTCTTCCAGGTTGTTATAATTATCTTTAATCTTGTTAATAACCATGAATAGTATTGTTAAAATGTAGAGGTCACTGAATTTATGATGCATATCCTCTTTTATTTGACAGTGTTGTTATTTCATTATTATTTGAACAATAATCACTGCATCTATTTGAACATGCATAGAAACATATATCATAACCAGTTTGTTGTTGAATCATCCTGAGGCATATAAAACTGTTACTCTATCTCCATCCTTAATCTATACATTTCTTACATCTTTTCACTAGGCACGACATTTCTTAAGTTGTAATAATCTTGGGATTCTCTTAGTTGACTTAGGCTTCATGCATGGCACTTGATAGCACGTACTATTTTATGGCATGAGATCAGGCTCTCCATAACACCGTGGACTCTTCAAACTTGAGTCAACTCATTGATGTGTGGGACTCAGGTTGTGCTGGCTTCATTGACCTTGAACCTCAAACCAGAGATAAGTCACCCCTCTATCTATCTTTTGCATTGTATTCTTTAACATTGAAGTCGTTGTTCTATTCATCTTTGCATGAGAACTCTTTGATTCGGATAACACCCACATGGATTTTGTTTGTCAAAGAGAGGTTGTATGCATGAAAACTTTTTATAAATTTGTACTTAGCGGTGAAACCACGCATGAACTCGGGATGTCCCTCTGCTTAATGTCTGCAATTTGTATGTTGCCTTCTTTTATAACAGTGAGTTACTTGTGAAGAAAGAACTTGGCCTTTACTATATGTAAGAACCATGTCTTTTAAAGATTATGCCACCATGTTTGAAAGCTATTAAAATAGGTTGAAACTATAGCAAATTTGTTAAACTAGGAAAAATATAGCTTTGTCTGCATCTTGTCTTGATTTGTATCTACGTTGTCCTCCTGTGTTCCTCCTTCGATAGTGATCTCTCATGCTTGGACGCCATCAGTCTTTTGTATTGATAAAGAGTTTTAAAATGTTGTTGTCATTCTGTTTACTTTTTGCAATATGATAATGACTTAGTGTAACAATTGTTGACTCCAGTATGAGTGTCATTCATGGGGTTCGAGCACGGGCTCGTGACACCCATGAATAGTATTGTTAAAATATAGAGGTCACTAAATTTATGATGCATATCCTATTTTATTTGACAGTGTTGTTATTTGATCATTATTTGAACAATAATCACTCTATCTATTTGAATATGCATAGCAACATATATCATAACCAGTTTGTTATTGAATCATCCTTAAGCATATAAAACTATTACTCTACCTCCTTCCTTAATTTGTACATTTCTTACATCTTTTCACTAGGCATGGCATTTTCCTTCTCTTTTTGACAGTAGTAAGTAATAACACTGTTATATTGCATCTTTTAATGAATAAATGTTGTACTATTACCCTTCTCTTCTTGAACAAATGATGTCATCATGCATATTATAGCTGACTATATCATTGTATTCCTCTTTTTTTAATATGCTCATCCTCTTCTGTACATACATAACTTATACAGCAATATTGATTATCCATTTGATTCTGTATATGCATATATTATAAAAAGATAACACTGCTTGAATGTGCACCTTCCTCTCCTTCTGCAAACATGGATATCACTGTGTTCCTTTTCCTTTTATTCAAAGATAATAATGTTCAGAATAGTACTGAGAGAAAGTACATATGTGATGTCAATAATGTATGAACCATGTGTATACAATTTTCATTTTGATAACAATAAAGTTAGCTCTTTTGCATATGCATTCTAGTTTGTAACGACATTAGTGTTCTCTATTTTTGATCTATCTATATGCACTATTTCATTTGATCATTTCACATGCATACCAAATCACTTTGATACTCTCTTGAACAAGATTCTGACAGTAATCATAACAGCACTACATAGCATTTCACCATTTCTTTGTACAATGATAAGGTATAGTGTTACCTTATTTTTATCTGCAATCTTGTTCCTTGTTGGCTGTAATACCTTTTCTATTAGGAACACTCATCTTTTATGCATCATTTCTTTTCATATGCACTTTTTGGCAGCATCACTATATGAACTGTATCTTCTTTTCTTTCTGAACTCATGAACTTTTAGCATTCTTGCATCTTTAATCCAGTGAGGTTCGAGCACGGGCTCGTGACACCCACTATATTTTCCTTTTATCATCTGCAAACTGTGAACTCTTTCATTGTGTTTCTTTCTGCATTTTCACTTTAGTCTCACTTTCTTGCACACACCACCAAGTCCACATGTTAGATTAGTAGATACAATCAGTCAATCAATGTTTGTATGTAAATCTCATGTGATATGACATTTATGTATGAATGTTGGTTTGTTGGTTGGGTTTATAAATCTAACTTGTTGATGTTCTGAAAAAGTTTTCTTAGGTACAAGACCCAAGTCCCTTTGATTCAGAATTTTTGGTTTCCTAAATAGCAACTCCTGAATAATGCAGAATGACAACTACATACAGTAAAAGTTTTCATAGAATTATATCCCTTTGGTACTTTATTTAGTTATTGTAGATGCGTGTTTTTCTATTGCATTGATGTTTACATAAATGCACAGCTCTAAAGATTTGATTGTAGCATGTTGTTTTAGGTATCTATGTATTGCTTAGATCCAATTTGGATCTAACTATTTTCTCTCCATGATGCAGAGTAAAACTAGAATAAGACTTAGGATGAATGACAAATAGAGGCAAGGAAGAAGACATGAAGATTCAGATGATGCAATACTTAGATCCAACATGCAGAAGACCTCTTAAAGGAAATGCATGGACTCCTAAACCTTCTTATTCTCCTTTCTTACTTTTAGAATTGTATATCTTTTCTAAGTTCACAATTTGAAAGATGTAACTTATGAAGGAATACTTGTTTATTACATTCAATATGAATGTTCAATGTAATGCTCAATGATAAAATTGAAAGTTTAAATCTGACCATTACTTAGAGAACAATATCAGTGTTAACATGAATGCAAAAGCAATGTATTTTGTCTTCATTATCTGAATAGTAGTGTTGAATAGGTGTACCTTTATGCAATCTTTTGATGTTTGTAGTTTTCATGTTGTATGTGTAGTTTATATTCTGAATTCAAGCAATTCTGCAACTTAGGACAACAACCATCAAATCCATAATTTGATGTAAAACAACTATGAATTTACCAATTTAGTGTGCAAACTAAATTGGTAACAGGAACATGTAATATGGAATTTTAAGTTGTGATATTTAGTCTTTTATATTTACTTTCTAGAGTGGAAATGATTCTAGATAAGTGAATTTCTAAGTTATTACTCTTGATCTTTCATAGATGGTTTCTCATGAAAATACTTGAAAGAAACATGTTAATCTTGTACTTGTACTCACAAGAAATTGTATTGGTCTCATATGAGACAAATATTTATAAATGATTGACAATATTTAGAAAAAATGAAAAATTCTCGCACAATTTTAGGTAGAGCATTTTTTAAGGATCTTTCCAGTAAATAATCTAGAGATTTTCTTATTCTTTTGAAATCAACATAGCTAAGTGGGGAAGGTGTCCATAGAGGGACAAGATCTTTAATATGGAGTAGGCAAATGATTAACTTTCATTGAACGTTTTGTAGGTTTCCCTCTAATAGGTACTCTCCTTTTGTTTTGTGGTGTGTTTCCTCAATAGCTGGGAGTTTTCATGATATGAGCATTGTTTTATTTTATGGTGTGTTTTTTTGTTTAAGTTTCAAATTTCATTTCTCAGTTTTCATTGTTTTAATTTTCAACTCGTTGGCTAGCATTTATTATTTTTTATTATTTGGTGCCTAGTCTCACTTTGTGTTTAATGGCAGGGAATGAAAAGGCATTGAAGGAGCTTCTCGATGACCTAAGCCAGAAAATTGGTGTTAAGGTGAATATTAAAGATTTTGGAAAATCATTTGAGAAAAGGTCTCTAATAGTTCTGGAAATAGAATTCTGGTCTCAGAAAAATTAGAGGCAATGGAGAATAGCAGGAGTAGTGGAGAGTAGTCATCTCACAGAGCAAAAGGTAAGTACTCTCTTTTTGGCCTTAGGAAGATTATTATCACTCCTAACATAGACATGGTGTTTTCTCTAGAAAAAAGAGGAAAGGAGATTGATAATTTGTAATCTTCCTTGCGACTATATCTATAGAGAAACTCTATATTTTTAGGTTCCATTCCCAAAGAATTAATAAAAAATAATTAAAAATATTTCAACAAGGTAGGAACTTTTTTAGCGTAGTGAGCTTTGTAAGTATTTTTTCTAAATAAATATTTTTTGTGGAAGTGGCACGCATGGTAGCCTAGCACATATTTCCTTCC
The DNA here is from genome assembly GCA_018584345.1 of Thuja plicata. Taxonomy (NCBI): domain Eukaryota; kingdom Viridiplantae; phylum Streptophyta; class Pinopsida; order Cupressales; family Cupressaceae; genus Thuja; species Thuja plicata. Next base: position 1,806,967 of record MU225576.1, on the reverse strand, counting down.
TAACAAATGTTTTTCCTTCTTCTTAGAGCTCCAACAAGCCACATGGAAGCCTATAATGTGTCCTTTAAAATTTAAAATTTTAAACTGCTTTTAAATAAGGGTCACCTCATATTGTTCCATTTGTCACAAAGGCATGAGTTTTGGGAGCCTGATAGAAATAATACATCATAATATTGTGCTATTGGTTGAAGTAACCAAAGGAACCAACAAGTGTGACTACTAGAGGAAGAAGCTAACAAGGCAAGTGGAATCACAATGCTAAGGCAAGTGGCAACACAATGCTCCTTTGGAGTGAGGGAGATTTGACACTTATTTTTGAGTTATACCATTATCTCTTTTTTTTGCAACTTAAATTCAATACATGCAACTATCTTGGGAGGAGTAACCAATAGTTCCAAGCAGTAGTGAAGGCCACATGTCACCATTTTTATCCACAATTAACATCAACTTCAGTAATTTCTAGCTGCATTCAAAATGTCTTTCATGACTACAAAATCAATTTGTCTACAAAATTATAATTGTCAATGTAATAGGGATTCAATACTTTTATAGTTTTCTAAGAGAATAGGAACATCAATTTCAATGACTCTTGGTAGGTTCTTCTCACAAAGGGATCTAAATATCTCAAACTATACCATAATGACATTTTCTAGTTTGTTCTCCCCCGACAACAAAGAGTCTATGGTACTTTGTGCTTGTTTTATCTCAAAATACTTGTTCTATGTAATTCTTATTGTTGTAGTTATAAATTGATATTTTAGATCATTAATCTAATCTTTTAGAATCTACATGAATTCATTTGTTCATTATAAATTACATTAGGTCGTGGAATGGAAAATTGGTTTAAATTTTGGTAGTCCCTTTTCCACCCCTCTAAAATTCAGAGAGTTGGCTTCTTTACATTTGTGAAACTCCTAGATTATGGTTTCTTTAGCACATGCTTTAGAGATTGATAATTTTTCTAGCATGTGCAATGAGATTGATATCACTTCTTGATTTAATTTGGGTTTCAAAAACCAAGGACCCATTACCAAATCACAATCAATTCAAAATCCACATTTTTTCCACCCCAAGTGACAATGGCTTGATGAAGAGCAACAAGACCTAGGATAGAAAAAATACAAATGCATGCACCTATGATTGTTCTAGGACCACCTATAAATTTTGTATCATTGAGTAGTGGCATCTTGCTTATCCTCCTAGTGTCTTCAAATGTATGGTATCTCATCCTAGCTAATGCATTGAAAACATTTCCTAAATTTATTGGAAAAGATTTTAAAACCCCTACAAAACACTAAAAGAATGTGATAGATATTTGTATCATGCACCATGTCACTCATCAAAATGTGACCCTTAGATTAATTTTCATGTTATTTAAATTGAAGGTTCTTGATTGGTATTGATCCTTGCCTCCTAATTCAATCGTCACCTACGATAATTAGGAGATCAATTCTTCAATCAGTTCGATGAAAAGAGAGACCATCCCCTATACAGTACTAGTTGATCACAATCAAGAGTGCCCTTCAAGAGGCTATTGTAAATTTCAACACAAGGTTTCAAAAAACTTGTCAAAGACTCCTAGAATCATCTTGACCCCCAATATGTATAGTGGTTTTATTTTATCTAAAAGCTTTTAATTTACACATAATTGTGATGATCCAATCACCCTAGGATCAAACACTTTTGGATGCATATGGTTTAGTTGCAAGGGCCGAGAATAATCTAATACATGAAAGAAAATTGTCCCCTAGGATATCTATGTCTATAATTCATGAATTGTCTTTACCACCCTAGGAAGATGTCCCAAGAACTTTGTAGGATATCCCTTCAATATATCTGTATCCCGCTACCCATGTGACAACTTTGACTTCATCATCCTTAGCCACATATATGAATGACATGAAACAAATTCTATAGAGCTTTTCAAATGAAATCGTTAGTCTTAAAAAGGTAGCAAGCCACAACCTCAAGTCCCCCTTATCAAAATTATTAGGGAGGAAGGTCATAGTATTAGAAGAATCAATTTCAAGGAGCTATAAGACTAAACCAGGACCAACCTTCTAACCAAATGTTACAAGTGTGGTTGTCGTTGCACCAAAAGATTGACCTTTCAATGCCTGATACAACCACTAGACTTATATAATCTACTAGATGTAGTTAAACCATGTCACAAATCCCACATGATACATTGGTGCACTACCAAAAATCCCCCCAGCGTCACTTGTTATAGGCCCACATCACTCACAAAGGAGATTTAAACCTGTGACCAAGCTTCGATACCACTAGTTACAAGTGTGGTTTTGTTGCACCAAAAGATCAACTTTTTAATTCTCAATACAACTACTAGACTTATATAATCCATAGGAGGCATTTAAACCATGTCACAAATCCCACGAGGGACCCTAGCCCACTGCCAACACCATATTGTTCTAGTTCTGACCTCATTACTAAAAATAGAACCTAATACGCATAGGGAACTAGTTGTAGGACAAAATAGATCATCAGATGATTCTAATGTGTGGTGTTTTCCCTACAACAATGCTCACATGCCTTGATATTTCTTGAGAAGTAATTTTTATTAGAAGATAGTGGAACAAAGGAGACAATAAGTGATACCTAAAATAATACCTCTTCTCATAGGTATCAATATCTTTGGGTTAAAAATGTAGTTTTAATAGCCCAAATATAAGGAATGTCCCTATAAAAGGAAGATAAAATTGCAACCTGCCATGTTCTTTCATCGTGGGTTGAAGGAAAATGAATGTTTAAAAATGATTCTTCTACTTCAAAATTGCCTCTAGTCAAATCAGACTATTTCATTAGGTCAAAGAGAAGGATAGTTGATAATCTAAAATTGATTACACAATCTCAGATAATTTTTTGAAGGAATCCAACAACACAAGTGGTACCTGCATCATTTTAGAAGAAAAGTGACATAGTTCCAAATAAAGAAAAGGGTCATAGGTTTTATCTAAAAGGGAATTTGTATGTAGTAAAACAACTTAAGAAATCCCTAACTAATGTTTCTTTGTGGGATATTATGTCCATACCCAAATAGAAGACTCTTTTGTGGGATGTAATATAAAATCAAGAGAAACTGATGTTATTGTTCAGGCTAAAGATAAATCAGGCCAAGGCAAAAGAAACATGAACAGTTTCCCATTCCAAGGTGGAAATTTCCTTGATGAATTTGAAGGGTGAAGTAAGCAAATCCATGCCCACCCTTTTATATTTAAACCTCATTGTGGGTGATAAGTATTGAACACTTATGGATGCTAAGAGTGGGGTGAATCAACATGCAAAAAAACTTAACTTATTCTATCATTTACCTTTAATAATTAACCTTAATCCAGCTAACCATCGATGAAAGATATTAAAATGAACACAAACACCAAATTTACATGGAAAACCCAATAAGAGAAAAAAAAAAAAAAACACAGTGAAAATCTATTCACTATATGAATAACTGATTACAATATTTTTTTTAGGTTCATTTCCATGGAAGTAAACTAGTCGAAATGAATGAATATAGGATGTCTTGATCAAATAATACAAATGTCTCTACCAAATTTGTACTCTTCTACCTCTTCTCTTTCATGTTCACATTATTGTACCTTCACATTTGATCCAAACGAACTTTGAATCCATACCATACCAAATTCATCCTTTTGCACACACACACATACTAGATTTATCATTAAAAATACAACAAGGGCGGCTGCAAGAAAAGTAAGTAATGTTTGCACCAAGTCGACCAACATGAATACAAATATTTAATGTAGCATAAAACGCAGTGGAAGAACCTATTTCAATCTCTTAACTCTTCCTCAAAATGATATTCAGACCAATACATTATAAATCAATTCATAAAAATTAGTTGAGTCGACTAGAGACCAACATAGACCACAATATCACACTCAAAACAACATATATTTACTTGTGAAGAAAACTAGAATAAGATATCTGAAATAGAACACTGCATAGATGTTAGAAAAATGTCCACTAAATTGCACAACATAAGAATCCAATACATAGAAATGCAGAGAATTCTTTGAACTTGTCTTTCCTATTCTTGATAGGCAACCTTCCTATTAGCAAAGAAAAAAACATAACTTCTTCCTCTGAACTTTTGTGGACTTGAAAATGCGATATTGAAACATCCATAAACCATACATTACAAGACAAAAATTACAATTCACCAAAATATTATGCAGAGATATTCATAACATTCTCCTATAAGGACTTCAAATATTCTTTCCTGCATATTGTAGCTTCACATACATCCATCTTTCAGATACACTACATAATCACTTGTTATCATTATGTAGGCATTGAAAATGATCTTTCTTGCATATCAAACCTTAGAAAATAGACACAATTTTCCTACTCTTCCACATCAGGTGCAACACTTATACTTCTATACATTCATATACTCTTTCTTGGATATAAAACCTAAGAACACAAACACAATTGTTCTACTCTTCTATATCAAGTGCAACACTTATACTTCTCTCTGCATTTATCATACTTCTATGCATTAGGTTGATATTTTTGCACATAGCATGTTGGCATAAATGATAACATTGAACTTATAATGCTAGAATAATAATTTATTACATAATTCTATGGTGGAATTTGGTGCAATAAACCCATGAAGTTAGTGGTTCCTTTGCATGTGTTTATTTTATATATCTTTCCATTTTAATTTTTCTATAGTAGGATTAAAGATAGTATAGATAATGAACTTACCTCTCAAGCCTAGAGATTATTATTTTATAAGTCAAGGCTCCATACTTATAAGACTATACTTTTGTAGTCAGCAGTATTTCCAAGTGTAGAAATAAAGATGTTAATTATTTGGTAGTGTAATGACATTTACTTCCAAGTAATTATTGGTAGTTTCGGATAGTTGGTACTATTAAAATACTATATATGTACTTAATTTTTCTCTCAAAAGACAACATTGATTGATTATGAACATTACATTTTTGGAATAAAAGGATATATCTTTCTAGCTATATTATGTTTGTTGTGTTTACTATGTTGCAATATTGTTTGTTATAATTATATATTGTTTACTCTTCGTAATCAAAATATTTCCCTTTAGCAGTAACATGTTGGTTTTTTTTTCGTATGAATCTTGGAGATCTAAGCTATGGAGGAGAATGACAACAAGCAATATGGAAGTTTAATGGGTCGACCCTACAAACAAATTGAAGTCTCTAAATCTGAAGAAGAAAATATTGTAGAGGATAAATTTACACAAGATATTGCATACCTATGGGAAGTTTCTATAAATTCATTTGTTCAAAGGGAATCTCTCCATTGAGGGTTCCCTAAGAGAAAAATCTGAGAGGGGGTAAGAGAGAGCAATGAATTTTAGCACCTCTTACTAATTCTGCCAAGGTTGCTTGAGAATATAACCTAATAAACCCCTAAGATATTCAAGAATAAAGAAATTAAGAACAACATTGGCAACAAATACTAAAATAGTGTGAGGAAAGGAACTAGTGGGAGGAGGAAGAGCATGACACAAGTAGATGTTGAAGTCCCGACAATTAATGCCCCTTCTACCAAATAAAGAAAAAAGAATACATAATGTGCACATTTAGGAATAGGGATAAGTATTAGTGAAAAGATATCTCTAAATCATAGAACAAAGTGGAAGGAAATGACAATTACCAAGAATTGTCAAAGAATCTCATACTCTACTTCAAAGTAAAAAAAAATGAAGTGTTAGCCAAATCCAAAGTGAAGAGATAAGGAAACCAATCGGAGAAGAAGGAACAACATGATGTACATGAGAGAATCAAAGGAAAATCCCAAAAACCTACCACTCCTTAAGAAGTAGAAGAAGATATTGCCAAACAAGAAAAAACAAATCCACCATACAAGTAGTTTTTTTCAAGGAATACATAGAGATCAACTCCACAAAGAGTAGCATGTGAGTGCACTTTGTACATGATGAAGAAAACCTAGAAAGGAACATCAAGACTGAAGTTGCCTAGATATTTCAGAATATTTGCACAACATTGAGAACCTATTCATAATAGAAGAATCAAGAATGAGGGCTTTGTGCCAAAGACTCCAAGTAGGAGGGAGTTCAGGAATGATGAAGGTAACCAAGGTGCAAGGGATGTTGATAGTGGATGTATAAAGGGATTGAACATGGCTAAGAGTGTAGAAGGAGCACCTAACATGGTTCAAAGAGAAGCAGTCTAGTTAGGTCCTTGGTACATGATAAATACCATTTTTGAATGATGGTGACCCCTTCGACAAGTCCTCGTCATGATAGGATAAAACTCCCTAAGTTCAATGGGAATGGATTGAAGGGTCCTATGAAAATTTGTAATACATGTGAAACTATATGGTTGGAAAGTACTTATATGGACAAATATTATTGGTTGGGGTCATTCCACACCTCATTGGAAGGAATAACCATTAATCAGTTTACATGATTGAGGAGGAACACATGAAATCATGAGAAAAATTAAAGAAGGCATTCCAAGAGGAATTCAAACTCCTAAAGGATGAAAATGAAATTGCGGCTGAGATTAATAATACCAAATAAGGAAAAAAATAAAAATGTACAAGCTTACAATGTTAGGCTCAAAGAGTTTCTAGGAAAGATGGAGATCCAAATTGTTAATGGAATTAAGAAACCTTGGTTCATCAAAGGTTCGATTCCACCATGATTGTATGTCGATGCTTAAAATTAGGCGATAGACATTAAAAGTGAAAATAAATTATTGTGAGAAAGTTAAAAATGAGTGATGATGACAATATGGAAGAAAATGGAAATAATGGTGAATAAAAAATTGTAAGCCCTTCCTATCAAAATATAGTCTTCTATCAAAAAAAGTCAAACCAAAAACTATCGATCCTTTGCATTGAGTTTCAAATCAAAATATATAGTCTTCTTGCCTCCCAGAGATGGTCACAAAGAAACTATCTTTTTTTAAATAAGTTTAAAAATATAATTTAAAGAAAAAAAAATTCAATAACATAAACTAATTATAAACATGAGTAACTAAAGAGACTTCAAGCACAAATGTCACGAGGCCTCTTTTTATCCTTCTCCATTGACAATTTTTTTTTCTACTTCCTTGTCAAGTGTAGCCACTTCTAGAGTCCCTTGACTTTCCTTATATACCTGTTGAGCCACTTCCACATGGTTAATGTCATCAATTTCTAGTACATTCACATTGGAATTTCTAATCGCCCAATGGGTAGTATTCTCTTATATTTCCTTGGCCTTAGCATTGAAATTGATGTAATGGTTGTTACATCACATGAGTGTCGCATAAATCTTGGTCAATTTCTAATGTTATTCTTTACAGTACACTTGTGGACTGGTTGTGTTATCAATGTTCTGCTGGTAAACCGTTTTTAATTCTTCCATAGTAATCCCCTTCTTATCTCCCTTTTGGTGTAGATTGCAGCCAATATCTAAGAAATAAGTTCTTATCTGATCAGTGTGTTCCTTGACATCTTCCATAAGTTCTTCTAAATTCTTAGTGCTCTTAAAAATACATTCAATTTTAAATCCCAAGTTGCACATCCATTTGAAGAGGCTCTTTGGGTGACTGTATTAGGCCAAGGTTCACAATAGTATATTATTTCATCTATATTACTTCTTTGATTTTCTTCATGTTCTGCTTATAAGAATTCTCTTCCAACTTTTCCATTCTCAATTCTGAAGTAATGTCAGTACAAGCTATTATCAAGGCATCAAGAGATTCACTTAACCTACTAATAAAGTGCATACCTTGCACCTTAAGATCTTTAATCCACTCTCTGGTGACACTTCTAAAATGACTTTCATCTTGTAGTTGTGAAATGAAAGCTAAATTCTTGTCATCAATATGATCGAGTATAGCATTAGATGTACTCTACATATGAGAAGAAAGAAGTGCCAATATTTTCTGAAGAATATCTAAAATAAAACCAACCATCACCTTTAATTTTTCTTTGTCTATCTTGGTCTTCTCTAACCTTTTTTGCATCCTCTGATGTGCATAATCCCAGATCCTCATGTCTTGTTCATATTTGGGTATACATGTATCTATCCTTTTTATATGGAAATTAGTTGTTGTGACTACATCAGGATACTTTGTAGGTAACGGTTGAGCCAATTCCAAAAACACATGCCATGTTTGTTCATCCTCCACCAAATTAGAGACAGATTCATTTTCTTACTCTTATGGGTTAATTGGGTTTGCAGTAACTAAGTGATAGTTTCCTTTGAGGGTTGCTTATTTGTGTCCCTTTTTCTTTTCCTCTCTAGATTTCTTCCAGCCAAGTTGGAGTAGTAATAACTCATGAAACACTTTCCAAAGATTCATAATTGAGCAATAGAGTTCTTTTAACTTGTGGGGTTTCAATTTGAACAGGTTTTGAAAAAGGAAATCTAAGAACTTTATTATAATATGAGCTTGAAGGGGGGTGGTCTTTCATTACCTTTTCTCCTTGATCATCTTCTTATTGAGTGGTCTTTGTTTCCTCCCCCTGGGCTCTTTCTTCTTGAACCTCTTCTTCCACAATTTCTTCTTCTTGACCTGTCTCTTCCTAAGCCTTTTGTTCATGTGGAACCTCTGAATTCTGCTCATCAACTTCATCATCTGCAGTCAAATCTTTATCTATATGGGGCAAGGATTTGGCTCCACAAGTAGGTTTTGTGGTATGTTCTTTCTCAGGTGGCTTGTCTCCTCCTCCTACAACATTTGATGGAGTTTGTGTGGGTGCACTACAAACAAGGGTCATTGGTGTTGTAGTTATAGATGTGTTTTGTGTAGGGGTCATGGAGGCTTGCGATGAAACTACCTCCTTTTTACCTCCTTTCTTTATCATAATCCATGATTTATTTCTTTTCATAATAAGGGTTGTTCTTACATTAATTTCATCTAACTCTAGGATATCCCAATTGATTGGTTTCAATTGAGTACCTTGAATCTTTTCCAAATACTTAGAATTCCACTAATTCAGATCCATCTTCTATTATTCCTTGTACATCCATCAGAAGTCTATATGTTTTAATTTGATCAATGGTTAGCCTGGAGAAAGATCTCTCCCTCACTTCAAATTCATCCACACAAATTTCCCAAAAATCCTCAAGAATAGTGATAGGGATTCCCTAGTTCTTTCTCACCTTATTGTTTTTCTTGAACCTTTCACCAATTAGGTTCTTAATCTAGGACTCCCATTCATTAGGATGTTACTACACTAACCTTCAAATTGTCCATTCTAAAGGCTCTTTCAATACCTCCTTGAATGGTCCTATTCTTTCCAATTCTTCAAGACTCTCTTGCAAGGGTTAAAAAGGTCTCTAATTAGGCCAAATAACATAATCCCCAATCCATTATAATTTTTTAACTAGGCATTTCTTCATCGCTAACAAATTTGATGTTTTTAGGCCTAATAGGCTTGTAGGTTTCAATTAGCCCTTATTCTGAGGTTTTTAGGTTCTAAGAAAAAATTATTACAAACACCTCATTGATCACTTGACCTTTTTAAGTACCCTTTTGGAAGACCTCCAATATTTTGTAGGTCTTGTTCCTTCAATGCTTTGCACAGTGACCAAACCCTAAATTACCTATATAGGCTTATTTGCACCCTTTGACGGATCTTTGGATTAAAAACTCTAACAAATGGATTTAAATGGAATCCACCCCATTCCTAAGATTATCTCTGACCTCCATGCAACCTTTCATGACTTTGGATTTCATTTCCCAATCCGTACCTACAAGCAATAAACTCTGCAACTCAAAATTCCCTAGTCGGGCTTACACTGTGCTCACCTAGGGTATGCTATCAAACCCATGGTTTTGAGTTTTCTGAATTTCCACAAAATGGAAGGTATTTTACATATCCTCCAATTAAATTCTTTCAATTTTCATGAATATTCCACAGTGGAGTTTCAAGTTGGAGGCATTTTCCTAACAAAACCCCAAAACTGCTAGCAAACACAGTCTTGGCTCAAGAATTTAAAAATGAACTACAAAAATATACAAAGAAGAAAATAATAACCACATAGAAATAATAAAAAATCTACATTAACTATCACAATGAGAAGGATTCAATTTCAATCCATAACACTCGAGATTTTCCAATTTACACCAAACTGTACACAATCTTCAGAAAATTGTCAACTGTATTTAAGAGTTAAAAAGTTCAAAACATTTCCAACCTTTTTACAATACCTCATTAGATATTATATATGTATCCTCCAAGTTTATGAACCCATTGTGTGAGCCCATAACTGATTTCTTGCAAAATACACTATTCTACCCAAATGTTATCAAGCAACTTTGAAAAGTTGCAAAAGTTGCTCTAGCAACTTTTTGCAACTTTCACAATTTTACCACTATCAATGCCTTGACCCAATCTATGGGTGTATTTTAATACCCCATAAACCTATTTAATGCTAAAACATAACTCCCTCATCACAATGACTCCATTTTTCATGGTGTACTCACATTTAGGCCTAAGTGCCCATTGAGCAAATTCTGACAAGTTACAAACAAGAAACAAACACACCTCCCACACCATTCTAACCAAACCTAATGGACTCCAAGGAACCCTTACTCTAACCATGACCTTCAAAAGGTCTTACAAACCAAAAATTTAGGTCTAAGAACTTAAAACCCTAGGTGCTCTTGCACCATTCTCCCCAACAAACAAAAGCTCAAGTCACAGGAGGTGACAAGAGTATGGGATCAATATCCAACTTCTTGAATTTTTTGTCAGGAACCCAAGTGTCTTCATCTTCATAGGATCCACTCCACTTCACTAGATGATCCATGTATATCTTGTGTCTAGTTTTTTTGGAGACTCTAGACCCTAATATCCTCTCTACTAGTGGCTTAGGCTAAGAGGGTAAAGAAAAATCTGCCACTTCCTCTATAACTTTAGGTACTTAGTTATCTTTTTTTGTACTAGGACCCTTCTAGGATACTAGATCTTCTATATTGAAGATAGGAGATAGATCTATAATGGGAAGTAAGTCAAGTTTATAGGCATTGTTTCCATATTTGGCAAGAATATTACATGAGCCAAGTCTCCTCATCTTCAACTTGTTAGGGTTTCCCTTTTGTAATATTACTTTATTCAAATGCACCATGACTAGGTTTCTAACTTGAAAATTCATATCCTTCTTCTTGGCATCAACTTTGTCCTTGATTTTCTTGGTGTTCTTTGTCAGAGACTTCTTCACCTGTTCATGTATCTCCTTTATGGATTGTGAAAATTCCTCAGCATATCCACTCCTCTTTTCCATTCCTCCCAAGTATCTAAGATCCAATACACCCCTTGGATGTAGGCCATAAACAATCTCAAACTAACTCTTCCCTGTCGTCTTGTTAACAATGTCACTGTATGAAAATTTTGCCTGGTGGATGACTTGATCCCAAGCTTGACCATACTCCTTGTTTAAACACCTTAAAAAGTTCCCAACTGTCGTATTGAAAACTTATGTCTACCCATCTATTTGGGGATGGTATGCATACCCAAATGACAAGTTGGTTCCTAACCTTTTCCACAAGGTTTTCCAAAAATGACCAATGAACTTTGAGTCTCTATCTGACACTATGCTAGTTGGTAAACCATGAATCCTTATGACTTCTTTGAAAACCAAATCAGATTTTTGGATAGCATCATGAGTTACCTTACAAGGAATAAAATGAGACATTTTCTAAATCTATCTACCATACCATAGATGCTATCAAACCCCATCTTTTTCCTAGATATCCCAACAAGAAAATCCATACTTACACACTATGATGGCCTATTAGGAATAGGTAAAGGATGATAGAGTCTAGAATTTGAAGAATTTACTTTGGATTTTTGGCATACAATGTACTATTCCACATACCTTCTGGTATCTTTATGCATCTTTGGCCAATAGTATAATCTTTGTATCAATTCCAAGGTTTTTTCAACCCAAAATGTCCACTCAAACTATCATTATGATTTTCTTGGATCAAATTTTCTCCCATTCACCCCCTTGATACATAGATTTGACCTCCTTTAAACAAAACTCCATCTTGAAATGTATAATCTTCATAGTCACTATGGAAGTGGTTCTCAAAATCCTAACATACCTTGTAGGCTATATCAAAATCTTCATCATCTTTATAGAGCTCCTTGAAACTATCAATCTCAATACTCTTAACTGGATCTCTTGGACTATCAACAACCTTCTACTTAAAGCATCAGAAACTTTATTATGTTGACTCTTCTTGTGCTTAATAGTAAATGTATAGTACTATAGATACTCTACCCATTTAATATGCCTATGAATCAACTTGTCTTGAGAGCTAAGGAAACTAAATGCTTGATTAGATGTATAGACAATAAATTCTTTTGGAAAGAGGTAATGCCTCCATTTCCTTAAGGACTAAACAAGATCATATAAATCCAAATCATAAGAAGATTACCTTCTTTTAGCTTCATTGATATTTTCACTAAAAAAGGCCACAAGCCTGCCCTCCTGACTCAGTACTGCTTCAACTGCCACATTGCTTGCATCACACTCAATTGTGAAGAGTTTATCAAAACTAGGTAATACTAAGATAGGTTGAGTATCCACCTTTTTCTTCAATACTTCAAACCCCTTTATTTGTTTCTTATTTCCATTGGAACTTAGTCTTAACCCCTCCTTTTATAGTGTCTAGAATGGATGAACATGTACCACTAAAGTTCCTGATGAACTTTCTATAAAATTGTGTCAATCCATGGATGCTTCTCACTTCACTAGATGTCTTAGGTGGAGGCCAGCTGAGGATTGCTTCTAACTTTGATGTGTCCATCTTCAAATCACCTTGGGAGACTACAAAGCTAAGATACACTAATTCCTTCTTCATAAACTCACACTTGTCCAAATTTATGGTTAGTTTCTCATCATGTAATCTCATCAAAACAATAGCTAGATGCTCCAATTGCTCTTGTTTTGTTCTACTAAAAATCAAGATGTCATCTAAATAAAAAACTACAAACTTACCAATATATTTCTTAGGACTTCATTCATTACCCTCATGAATGTTCTAGGGGCATTTTTCAGCCCAAATGGCATAACAAGTCATTCATAAAACCCTTTTTTGGTCTTGAAGGTTGTCTTCCACTCATCTCCCTCCTTGATTCTTATATGGTGATATCCACTCTTAAGGTATATCTTTGGAAAAAGTACTTTTCACCCCCTAAGAATTTCATAAGATCTTCAATTCTAGGAATGGGTAACCTATACCTAATAGTAATTTAATTAATGGCTCTAGAGTCAGTACACAACCTCCATGTCCCTCCTTTCTTGGGTGCCAAAATAGTCAGGACAACACAAGGACTTATACTCTTCCTTATTAACCCACTATCTAGGAGTTCTTGAATCTGTTTAGCCACTTCCTCATTTTGTTGAGGTGTCATCTTGTATGCTTCCTTATTAGGCAAGGAAGAGCCTGGTATAAATTCTATTTGATGAATTATAGCTCTTGGTGGTTGCAAAGAAGCTGGTGCCCCATCACTTACCATGTCTTTAAACTAATCTAACAAAACTTGCACCTCTTTTGGGATCTCCACCTTTCTAGTTATATTCTCTTCCCTAGGCTTCAATACCAAATCAAATCCTACTCCATCACCTTCTTTGAGAGTGTTTAGAAACTTTTTCTCCCCAAATAAAAGGACCTTAGGTATATTAGATTTAACTTCTTCCTCACCTAGGATGAATTGAATTCTAAAGGTAACCCCATCCTTCTTAAATGCATATGAATTCTTTGCCCCATCATGGATTGATTGTCTATCATATTTCCATGGTCTACCTAGTAGGAGATGACATGAATCCATGGGTAACACATCACAAAGCATCGTATCCTTGTATCCACCTATGGTGAATTCCACCCAAGCATGTTCATTGACTAGAACATGTTTGTTGTTCAACCAAGTGACTCTATAGGGATTAGTATGGGAGATTATCTACAATTTTAATTTCCTAACTACTTCTTCTAAAATAATATTATCTATAGACCTTGATTTAACAATAACTTTACATACCTTACCCAAAATATTATACTTTATTTATAATAGAGACCTCCTCTAGCTTGGTTCCTCCTACATTGGCTCTTTGATCAAGATTCTTCTCAACGTGAGATTCTCTCCCACCTCTAAGTCCAGATTAACCTCTGGGGACTTTACACTTGCAGTGTCTTCTTGAACATAGTTCAATCTCCTATTTCCTCCTTGGGATGATGAAGCTTTCTCTCGACACCTATAAGTAGGGTGTCCAATTTGATGACAATTATAGCACTTCATGGTGGATAAATAGGATATCCTTCCTGATCCTCCAAACCTACCTCTGTTATTGTTAGATCCCCTTCCTCTATAGCTTCCTTTTCCACTAGAATCCCCACTCTACTCTATCAACTTGGATTCCCCTTGGGACCTCTGGTCTATGCTCCTTCAACCAAAACCACCTCTTTGTCCTCTACCATCTCTGCCTCTGCCTCTACCTTTGTGACTCTTCTCCTGCCTCTTTCTACTCCTTTCTTCCACCTTAAGTTCCAACTGATGGCATCTATACACTATGGTGGGGCTCAAAAAACTAATCTCTTCTTGAATGCTCCATCTCAATCCATTCCTGGCCACTTTTATGTTCTCATCTTCAGCCACACTAGATCTTAAACATAACTTCTAGAATTCCTCTATATATGTATTAACATCAAGATCCTTTTGCCTCAAGTTTTGCCTTTTCCTATACATTTGGATTTCATAATCCTATGGTATGTATGTCTCCTTTATTTTGGCCACCACACCCTTCCAAGAATTGACAAGGTTCTTTGCTTCCTTTTGTCTCTCTTCTTGGAAAAACTTCCATCAGGTTAGGGTAGCTCCTCTCAATCTATATTTAGCCACCTTGACCTTGTGGGATTCACTGACACCTTCACGCTCAAAATGAATCTCCAATCCTTCCTTCCATCCATTCCATGACAAGATCGGGTTCCATCTTCCCACTAAACATTGGTACTCCTTCCAATGATTTTCCTCCCAAGGCTTTGAGGGCTCTAAGGAAAGGTTCTTCTTGTAGAATAGGGTCTGGTTCAGGGATTGCATCTTCTTCTTCTATAGCTTTATATTTTCCTTCTTTCTCAGTTATTTTCACACTCACCTCCTCAGTATTTACTTCAACTTCCCCCAACTTGTTCTCCAATTGTAATAACCTTCCCCTGAGCATCATATTATCCTCTTCTTGTTCATCGACCTTCTTGGCCAATTCAACATTTGTCACCATCTTGGATTCACCCATTGATTCACTATCTGACATGCAACTAATTTCTACCCAAATATTTTTAGGCTCTAATACCACTTTGATAGGGAGGCCCTAGGTATTTCTCACCTTCTTTTTATTATTTAACCTTTCACCAATTAGGTTCCTAGTCTAGGACTCCCAATCATTAGGATGTTACTCCACTAACCTACAAGCTATCCATTTAAAGGCTCTTTCAATACCTCCTTGAATGGTCCTATTCTTTAAAATTATTCAAGGCTCTCTTTCAGGGGTTTAAAAGGTCTCTAATTAGGCCAAATAACCTAATCCCCAATCCATTATACTTTCTTAACTAGGTACTTCTTCATCGCTAACAAATTTGATGTTTTTAGGCCTACTAGGCTTATAGGTCTCAATTAGCCCTAATTCTGAGGTTTTTGGGTTCTAACCAAAAATTATTACAAACACCCCACTGATAATCAACCTTTCTGAGTACCCTTTTGGAATATCTCCAATATTTTTTAGGTCTTGTTCCTTTAATTCTCCATATAGTGACCAAAACCTAAATCACCTATATAGGCCTATTTACACCCTTTGACTTATCTTTGGATTCAAAAATCTAACAAACGGATTCAAAGGGACTCCACCCCATGCCTAGGCTTATCTCTTACCTCCATGCAACCTTCCATGACTTTGGATTTCATTTCCCAATCTGTACCTGCAAGCAATAAACTCTGCAACTCAAAATTCCCTACTCGGGCTTTCACTGTGCTCACCTAGGGAATACTCTCAAACTCATGTTTTTGAGTTTTTTGACTTTCCACCACATGGAATTTAATGTAAATATCCTCCAATTAAATACTTCCAATGTTCATGAAGATTCCATGGTGGAAATTCAAGCTGGAGGCATTTTCCTAACAAAACCCCAAAACTTCTAGCAAACACAATCTTGACTCAAGAATTTGAAAAGGAACTGCAAAACTATAAAAGGAATAAACTAATAACCACACAGAAAAAAGAAAAAATCTACATTAAATAATCATGATGAGAAGGATTCATTTTCAATACATAACACTCGATATTTCCCAATTTACACCAGGTTGTATGCAATCTTCAAAAAATTGTCAATTGTATTCAAGAGTTAAAAAGATCAAAAAAACTTACAACTATTTTAATATACCTAATTAGGTCTTATATATGTCTCCTAAAAGTGTATGAATCCATTGTGTGATCCCATAACTTATTTCTTGCAAAATGCACTATTCTTTCCCAAATGTTGTCAAGCAACTTTGAAAAGTTGCAAAAGTTTCAAAAGTTGCTCTAGCAACTTTTTGCAACTTTCACAATTTTACCACTATCAATGCCTTGACCCAATATATAGGTGTATAATGATATTGTAATACCCCATAAACCTATTTAATACTAAACATAACTCCCTCATCACAATGACTCCATTTTGCATGGTGTAGTCACATTTAGGCCTAAGTGACCATTGAGAAAATTCTGATAAAGTTACAAACAACAAAAAAACACACCTCCCAAGCCATTCTAACCAAAACTAATGGACTCCAAGGAACCCTTATTCTAAACATGATCTTCACAAGCTATTACAAACCAAAGGGCTAAGCACTTAATGTTACTCCATATGAGTTTTGAAGGTTATCATTAGTATTCAAGAATTCAATTACCCAGTCGGTAACAGAGTCAAAGACAGACTAGTCAGTATGATCACCAAGTATAGAGTTAACCAAGTGCAGTGATCAAGCATAGATTTAACTCAGTACAGTGATCACAAAGAAGACAGACTTACCAAGCACATAGTATACACTGAGATACACAAGGAACACCGAGCATCGAGAGACATTATTTACCGAGTAAACCAGCGGTCACTTAAAAGTTTGAATTCTCACATCAATCTAGGTAACAACTTTTTGTTGAGCTGGATAACAATTTACATTGATCAAGGAGGAAATTAATTACGGATGCACACATTATTTTTTTATATCTCCTATGTTTAGATGATTAAGGTAAATTTTGTACACTGTTGATATTAGGTTTTCTAAGATATTGTAAAACCCTAATTAGGTCAAGAGGGTTGATATATGTAAAGATTAGATGTCATTTTTGTAATGTATAATGATCAAGTAATGATTAAGTAGCTGCCATACTAAGAACATCAGGAGATCAGACAAGGGTTTTAGAACAAGGACTACATTACAGCATTCAGTTTTCATAACAGAGGCAAGGCTACCGAGCAGAACATAAGGTATTAGCAATCACGATAAGGTGATAAATTCATTGTACTTAAAGGATCTGTATTCACAATATTGAGATTGTAATTTTTTTAGATCACACATTTTGTTACTCTATGACAATTATAACAATCCTTAAATCTCTTAACAAATTATACTTAACCGTCTTTGTATAGATCTCTTAACAGAGTGCACACATACTTTGTGTTGCTAAATCCTCACAAGACGTAGATCTAATTGATCTTATTGTTACTCCTAAGAGGGCATAGTTTCCAGAAGTGATCAAATCTTTGTAAGATCTAACAGGCTACTTTATTACTGCAGTAGTGAAGCTTTGTGGGTCTCATCCCCACTGCAGTATTTACCTTCTAACATGGTTTTTTTGCAATACCAAAAAACTTGTGTTATGTGTACTTAAGTTTCATGTATGTTTTATTGTTTGGATTACATGCATTTACATTTCAGAAGTGACATTACATGTTTGGTGAAAGCAATCTACTCAGTCGGTTATAATAGTATTTGATTACAAATATTTGTTTGAAATTTTTTTTAAGGGTACTGATTCACCCCTCCCCTCTCAGTACTCACCTTTCTATTATTCCAAAAATTGGTATCAGAGCTAGTTCTCTTATTTATAAAGTTTAATCACTGGAGAGAAAAGATCTTTACAATGGAAAGGTATACACTTGATAGAACTATTGAGAATTAGAAGTTACAGTTGTAGATCTACATCGAACAATACAAAGAAGCCAAGGAGAAACTCAGGGAGATGTTGATTAAGAGAAAGGACATGGCATTTCGTTGTCATGAGACTGATTATTAGGAAGAAGATATTCATGACCCATTTGATACATCTGGATCTGAAGTTGGTAGGATATCTGATGCATATGAAGGAATCATATCAAAGTTATCTGAGAGAAATCAACAACTTAGTGAACAAGTGAAAGCACTATAGATTAGACAAGACATGCAAATGGTTAGAATGATTTAACTCTTGAATGATGCTAAGAAAGCTGAACAAGATAGAAACATGGTTGTTGATGACAGAAGAAAAATGATTAAAAAGTTACAAGAAAGGGAATCTGAGATAATGAGACTTACTAAACACTACTTTGAGATCACCAATCAAATGGTTTCTATGAGTCATGAGGCCAACAGAGTGAATATTGAGCTTGCTAGAAAACTAGAAGATATTGGTGAACTAAAAGAAGAGAATGAAAAACTTAGAAATGAATCGAAGATTCTACAACAACATAATGAGGTGATAAGAGATCTTAAGATAGTACTAAAAGAATGGATGAATTTTTGAACAATCAAAGAAGAATAAACAATAATACCAAATAAGGGTATACCGAGCAAGGAGACTCATCAAATCAAGTCAAACATAAGAATATTTACTAAAATATGAAGCCTAACAAACCCTCATGCCATCACTGTGGAAAACCAGGCCGCACATCAAACGTTTGCAGGAGAAAAGCAAAAGGTATTTATAGAAACTCTCCTAAATTTAATGATAATTGCTATAATAATAATAAGCATGGACATCAAGCACATGAATTCAGATCTAAGCTAAACAAACCATAGAAGAAACCCTACATGGATAAATACTTTTGTACTTACAACATGCATGGTCACACATCACAAGCATGCAGGACTAATACAAAGAAAATCTGGAAACCTAAAGGACAAGAAAAAGCAAATCAACCAAGAAGACAAGGTAATGCTTATGCTTGGGATTATAACACTTGGGAAAGTTGCTCATCATGTGGTAAATATGGACATATAGTAGCTAACTGTATGAGATAATGGAGAACTAAGTCTATAAATTGGTCAAACTCTAGCATGGCATGATCACACTATCAGAAGGTTGGTCACTTAAGCAAAGATTGTATAGACTGAATAAATACTTGTGGAAATGGGAATACAATTGAAGAAATCATGAGGATCAGAAATCAAATGTGGAGAGCATCAAATGATAATGTTGGGCCAAGAACAATAGTCGGTGACACCTCATCTAATGGATTAGGTGATTCCACCACCTCCACCTAAGCAATACAAGTAGGTATGGAACTATGTTTTGCAAATATATATCTTACATCAGTTCCTATATTTATTATACAAATGCCAAATTAGAATGAATTAAGATGCACTATGGTATTATACTTTTAATAATTTTGATCTAGTTGAGTCAATTGATCTGTACCGAGTTAGTAATTCCAGTCGGTGAACATGTGAGAGACAACTGAGTTGCTAAGGCAACCGAGCATTTGTTGTACTCACTGAGCTGAGATATCTTTAGTGTCAACCGAGTGATTTTTTTGTCTACCGAGTAGTTAGTGACAAGCATTTATTATGCCAACTAAATTATTTTATATAAATTCGAGGGAAGTGAACTCATTTGTTCACACAACGATCATAGAGCAAAGCATAGAAATTGAAAGTGAATTCACAACAGTGCACTTTGAAGGATTTTACAGAGATTCAAAGAACATTTTGAGCAGTTAAAGGTGAGCACAAGTAAGAATTTGCACTTACCGAGCTGTCTGAGTTCTTTTGTTGGAAGCCCTAATTTAAAAATGATGGCATCCTCATCATGAGCCATGAAGGAAAATATGGATAAAAGAAAAAAGGTAATTCTTGTCAAGAATTCAACATGCACAGAACTTCATTACAAGATACATCCTCAGGTTGCAGCTCAACCCAATGACAAAGGCGTGTTCTCCGCGATACCACCTAGGGTTCTATTGGTTCATGATGTAAGGGCATACATTCACTTCAAGATTAGTAAGATAGGAGATTTTGAGCTAATATTGACATATCAAACACTTTGCACTAATGGGAAATTGAAAGAAAATCATAAGCACCTGGAAGTTAAAGGTTTATCCAATGCCCTACATTTCCTGAAGGAATTCAAAACAAAATGGGTATGCATAGTATTGAGTTGAGTACACAATAAAAAAATTTGGCTAGATGAACCGAAGAAGATAAGAAAAGATGTGATACATGTAGTAACTGGGTATCCTACAACATATAGAATAAAATCCCTAAGGCACTCACCCAGAACAGAAATCGAAAAACAAACATGAGCTGAGTGGGATGGTAGAGGTCTATGTATCAACACCATCAGCAATCCTGAACTAAGGTTTGGTGCGTATGTTATTTCATACAAAATATTTGAGTTGAGAAGACCGAATAGTGTTGCATGTGGTGTTGTTGATATTGTATATAAAATTGTTAAGAAGAGTTTGCAACTCGACCTAGCTAAGCTATTGCAAAGACAACTAGAAGAAAATATGAAGACAATCAGATCATCATGATCTAATACATGTAATTTTGGTTCTCTACTACTATGTACATTTTTCTATCTGCAAAAATTTTTCCCCTCCATCGGTAATGTGAAATGGAAGACAAACCAACCAATCACACTACAAATCGGTAAATTCATTGCAATTCTAGGCACAAACTTTGAACCCATTATGAATGAATATTTTGCAAAATTCAAAGCAAGACTAGAGAAAAGGAAAATAATACCACTGTAGTTGGTAGAGAAGTATAAAGATGACATATGTTTTGTAGTTGACACAGACACATCACTTATCAAAGTAGTACAATCAAGGACAGCATGGCTACCTCCTATGGACTATGAACTTGACATAGATTTAGCTTCTAATGCTATAGAGAAACTACTAAATGAACCAGTTGAAAAATATGCCATGAGATTTGGAACATATGATGAAGCTAAGACCAAAATATCTATTAGACTACAAGTAGATAAAATGGGTAGAAAGAAGACCAAGATTGTTAAGACATTGAAACACAAGTTTGCTATCACTGATGAAGAACTAGACAAATCAGTTGATGATACCGAGGAACAAACAACAGTCGATGAAGATGAAGAACAAGATCAAGATGTCAATGCCACTGAGTCAGATGAAGCATAAGAAGAGGTACCTAAGGCCAAAAATGGAAAAGGCACAAAGGTTGAGACCTTAATGAGGACAAGAACAAGATCGGAGTCAACAGATTCACCACCTTTGAAGAAAGGAGTTGCTAAGATAACACGACCATCACCGAAGTATATATATAAGACAAGGAAGCCAAAGACCAATGCACCGAGACAAAGAAAGAAGTATGTAAGAAATAAATATGATAAGGATGATTTTGATGATAACATTGATCAATTTAAGGTTGTGAAGAACAAAGTACCAGAAACTATTGATGAAATAGCAGAAGTAACAAGGACAACTAGAATGTTGGGACATCCAAAGATCCATACTTATGCAAATCTGACTACCGATAATCATGATAAAATGGAAGAATCTATCATAGGTATGATGATTACTTTCAAAAAGGTCCATGTAGAATTTTCTACATACATTCCACAAGAGTTATATGATAAAGTATAAGCCAGATGGACTTATGCCCTTAACACAGAGAAAAAGATGAGAGAGGAAGCTCTCACTCTACTTAAGGCTGATTGCATAGTGGAATAGGTTGATGACATCATGTAAAAGTATGCAAAGAAATTCCCCAAGAAAGAAAGAATACTAAATATACGTCAAGGGAATTTAAAGGAAGTAGATGAAGAGAGCACCATGATTTAGAAAAATCTGTTGAGTCAAACCAAGAAAATAGAGGACATTGCATCTACAGTCGATATAGGGGCCAAGACAACAAATATTGATGATGCAACTATTGATAATGTATTAGATGGTATTCTTGAACTTTTAACTAATCTAGGTCATGCAAAGATCACAATAGAAGATATCACTAAAGGTGATCCTGATGACAAAGCAAAAGAAGATGAAGTGATAACCAGAGCTACCAAGACCTTAGATGAAAAACATATAACCAAGGTTTCCCAAGCAATGGTACTAGGTAATCTGCCAATTCTAGTACAAGCAATTGATATTGAAAGTGTAGCACAAACGAAGACACCTGAGCAGGTATCGGATACAAATGAAGACAAGGGTGATGACAAAGATAAAGAGACTGAGCATAGTGGAGCAACAACACAAGGTGATGCACCTAAAGATACCACTAATGTCAAAAATAAAGGTGAAGGTAACACTGAAATGACAGTAGAAACCTCTACCACTGACACCAGGTTAGCTACTGAGGCAACTTGTCAAGTCATCGCACCTACCAAGCCATTAAAGCAAGATACCGAGAAAAAGGCTCAATTATCTCTAACGCTATCTCCTAGAAGAAGAAGAAGCAGAAGGATACAGTCACACTAGATGAAATCATCAACATCCATGAATGTGACCCAAGGACACTTGATCCTGAATCAATTAAGAAATATGGTGAACTATGCACCCAAAAAGCAAATCAAGACAGGGTGAGGTTAGAACATAAGAATGCATAGGTGCTAGAGGCTGCAAATGAGATCTTACAGCAAGTTGTTCCTAATCTGAACATCAATAAGTCTGCCCCCATCAATGATCAACTTGCACTACTCACCAAGGAAATAAATGGACCAAATATTAATGTCAAGCAAAAGTTAGAAGAGAGAGCAGAAAAGAAGATCTACAAGGTTACCGAGAAGATCAACCAAGCAGTGGTAGTAAATAAGGTAACACTCTCAGAATTTGTAACAAGATTAGAAACTGTTATTAATCAGGCACTTACAATTCTACAAAAGTTATGTACATTAGATCACTTCACTACTGAGCTTAGTAAAAAGTTAAAGAAATTAGATGATGACCTAAAAGATGGTGCAAATAGTCTTACAACCGAGAAACATGCATTTCAAATCCATTACACCAAGGTTTTACAAACACAACATTTGAGACTTGATTTGAAGAAGGAAGAGGAAAAGATAAGAGACCAGGTGACTGAGCTTCAAGCTATGTTACTACTGTATTTAGCATTGATGCAGAAACATGTGACAATGGAAAAGAATTTGATTGCCACCCCAGACTTATATGTAATAGAGAGCATATATGATATGCATGCTCAATTGAACTTGGAATAGTTGACCCTCGAGAACTTAAAGGAGGAATGGGAGAAGTTAATGGAAAATCTCTAGAAGACCCATCCTCACATTTTTGACAAGTTGTAAGTTATTTATTTTTATCATTAATTTCAAAAAAGGGGGAAACATATGTATATATTCTATGCATACCGAGCATGTACAAAGCAGGAGTCACTATGTATAAGTTGTTGTGTATACTACATATACATATATAATATTTTGATACTAATGCCAAAGGGGGAGAATGTTACTCCATATGGGTTTTGAAGGTTTTCATTAGTATTCAAACATTCAATTACCCAGTCGGTAACAAATTCAAAGACAGACTAGTCAATATGATCACTGAGTGTAGAGTTAACCAAGTGCAGTGATCAAGCGTGGAGTTAACCGACTATAGTGATCACCGAGAAGAAAAACTTACCGAGTACATAGTATACACTGAGATACACAAGGAACACTGAGCACCGAGAGACAGTATTTACCAAGCAAACCAGCAGTCACATAAAAGTTTGAATTTGCACATCAATCTAGGTAACAACTTTTTTCTGAGCTGGATAATGGTTTACATTTATCAAGGAAGACATTAATTACAAATGCATACATTAATTGTTTATATCTCCCATGTTTAGATGATCAAGGTAAATTTTATACACCGTTGATCTTAGCTTTTCTAAGATATTGTAAAACCCTAATTAGGGCAAGAGGGTTTATATATGTAAAGATTAGATATCATTTTTAAGTGTATGATGATCAAGTAGCTTCCATACTAAGGACATCAGAAGATCAAACAAGGGTTTTAGAACAAGGACGACATTGCATCATTCATTTTTCAGAATAGAGGAAAGGCTACTAAGCAGAGAAGAAGGTATTATCAGTCATAGTAAGGTGATAAATTCATTGTACTTAAAGGATACATATTCACAATCTTGAGATTGTAATTTGTTCAGATCACACATTTTGTTACTCTCTGACAATTGTAACAATCCTAAAATCTCCTAACAGAGTAGACTTAACCGTCTTTGTATAAATCTCTTAACACAGTGCACACATACTTTGTGTTGCTAAATCCTCACATGAGGTATATCTAATCAATCTTATTACTACTCCTAACATGGTAAGGTCACCAAAAGTGATCAAATCTTTGTAAGCTCTAACAGGTTACTTTATTACTGCAGTCGTGAAGGTTTGTAGGTCTCATCCCCACTGCAATTTTTACCTTCTAACAGGGGTTTTTCCGTGATACCAAAATACTAGTGTTATGTGTACTTAAATTTCATATATGTTTTATTGTTTGGATTACATGAATTTACATTTTAGCAATGACATTACATATTTGGTGAAAGAAATCTACTCAGTCAGTTATAACAGTATTTGATTACAAAGATTTTTTTGAAAAGTTTTTTAAGGGTACTGGTTCACACCTCCCCTCTTAGTACTCACCTTTCTATTATTCCAACACTTAAACCCTTAGGTTCTCCTACACCACATAGGATCATGGTGGTAGTAAAGGCCTAGCTGCAAATTATCCTGCACACAATTGTTGGGATCAAACTGAGGCCTTAAAACATCATACATCTCCATAAAAAATTTGTTGGTGTCCTTAGTAATTTTTATTACATTAGAATTAGAGGATCATGAATAAGCACCAATAGAAATGGGAAATGGAATGGTGGCTTTATGTCTCTTCACACACATCTTATTCACCTCAAATATATACCTACATAATTCTGCCATAATAATCTTATCATCAGCATACATGGGATCTTGCAAGGAAAATCATCAAAGGCGCCAATTCTGATTTATGTAAACATCAAAAATTGTGTAAAATAATTTTTTGTATTCAAGAATCACCACAACAGCTTCTAGGGAGATTATACATTCAGGGCACCCTTGAAATTCCTGAGTCAATCTCATGGTGAAGGTGTCGTTGACCCTGTAGAAATTGGTATAGCTCTTGTGTAACTATAGGCTTTGGTAGAAATCAAAGATGTGAACATCATCATAAAATTCCTCTACATGCTCTAAATTGGGCCAGTATTGTGTGTAGGCTAGGGCATAAATCAAATAAGATGACATGTAGAAAAAAAAATGTTTAAATGAAATTAATTCACTAGTGAGAAAATTTAGTGGTTAGTAATTTTAGCCCAGTCCATGTAAGAGACTTCGGAGCAAATTGTTTACATGAGGAAGAACATACATGCATCGAGACTAATAGCTTCTTTGTTTTCTCTTAATCTGTGTAATAGAACAATAATATCCTCTATCTCTCCTTTAAGATTCATGCCAATAATGGTCTTGGTAAGTTTTGACTGGCCTACTCTCCTTGGCTGAAACCATTCTGCAGACATCACACTCCTGCAATATGTTTTCTTTTCACTCAATTGCAACTGTGAAGTATGAAATTCCAATGGGCATATTCTTCTCTAACATGTATTTATAAGGAATTTTCAATCATCTCTCTGTCGAGGGTTATGAGGACCTCCTGGTTCTATTTCCTAATTTGTCGAGTCTCCATATCATATCTATTTATACACTCCATGATCAACTCAGGACATAGTATGACAACAGGAAAACCAGTTGCTTGTAACAAACCAATTTCCACTAACCAGTATGTGATCGGATTCCTATTTGTGTTGTTTATTCTTCTCTATTATTTATTTAAATCCACCCGACCCAATTTTGTGTCCCCAATTTCACAAAAAAAAACTCTCTAATCCATTCAAATGATCATACCCTAAATTTTTATGCCTCATTTTGATTTTTGATATAGAAATACAATTCACACCACAAATTTGCAAAAAAATTAACGTGGCAAAAATTTTCTAACTTAGCTCACTAAATTTTTTTTGTTTGTTGTTGTAGATTGAATTCCAATGATGCCCTACTTTTGACATCTTCTTCATACTTAAAATAACACAAAATAACCTTTGGAGGATGTTCAAATTACATAAAAATCATTCCTTTAATGATCGACAGGCTATGCCATTAATACCAGTCTCATTAGCATTTAATTTTTTATCGCTCCTAAGGTACTGGGGACACATCATACTTTTAAAACTATGGCTCCATCACTTTTAATTTGAATTATTTCCATGGCGTCGGGCTCTGACAACCCTTCTAGAAGTCCTCAGCCTTTCTGATTATCTTCATTTAAGGATTCCCATCCAAGGTTCAGAAAATTTACTTTCTCTGCCTTTTAACTTAATTTGTGAAGAAAGGGACCTTGTTGATTTTATAATTAGCTCCAAGTGCGATGTCAGATTCTGACAATGTTGCCTGTACACTAAGTTGTTTCCTCTTTTCTCTGTTCTCGTAGTTCTTACTTTCTCCAGGTCTCTCTGAGTTATTTCCATCCTTCAGATTCTGACACTCCTTCTAACACTTTTACTTTTCCCAAATATAAGTCCCTGATAAGCCATCCCATCTTGTTTTTTCATTTCTTTAGTTCTGTCTATACTTTCAGACTGAGAATCCAATGATGGTTCTGGAAGTATCTGTCGGGCCCGAAGCTTGATTTTGAAGAATGATAAAGGACTTTTAACTGTTGTGACTAAAGGACTGACTCAACAAGGATGAAAAAAGGAAAGACATTTCTTACTAGAAACTTGTTTTATGATGGTTGTCCCTGATTGACACATGCATACATAATGTACATGTGGTCATTCTGCAGTACAACACTTAACTGCCTATCAGTTACTAACTTAACTCACCCCTAAACAATTGTTCTAGTTTTGTCGATATAATAGTTAAATTACTTAGAAAGTTGGGGAGGTCATACAATGTACCTTCTTAAGCCTCAAAGAAAGTATACTACATATATAAAAACTAGGGAATAAACCAATTTTGAATCTCAATGTGTATAATTGATCATTTCATATCAACAGTCGGGGTTTAAACATGAGTTGAAAGAGTCATTTATTCTATTTAATGTTGAAAAAGATGGAGGAATAAAAGTGGTTGCAAATTAGTTCCTCATCATTTTGAAGAATTGGAGTGAATTGAAGAAGCGAAGCGATGGATTTCCAGTGCACTTACAACCAGTTACAAATAATTTCCAATTAATCAACTGAGCTATACTGCAATCAGTTAGTTAAAGCAAAAAACTCTTCAAGTTTTAATTTTGTGAACAAGTGTCAATTTGAAAGGATTAATAGGGGAGGGTTAGAATTGATAATTGGTCAATCGATGTTTCTATTTGTTTGTAGAAATAGTTAGGTCATTAAAGAGACAAAAGCATGTTTAGGATGAGCCTACTCTTAAGGAGAAAACAAGGTGGCATTTTTGTAACAAAATAATTTCACTACTCCCTTATTCTACAGGGAGGGGAAAGACTACAGAAAATTTCCCTAATTTCATTGACAAAAAAAAAGATGCTAGTGAAACCCACATGAAGGTTAGGGGTCATGATATTTTCAAGTATTTTTTGGCTAAATTAGAGAACCCCCAGCCTGAGTTAAATCTGTGGAAATTGGGAATGAACAGATTGATTTTCTCTAATATTTTTGTCAACATAGATTTGATTAAGGTTTTAGCCATATATTACAATAAGTTCAATAAGTGCATTGAGAAAGAAGCAGGAGTTCTACTGCAGATAAATAAAGCAACGATTTGTGAAGTGTTTGACATGAAGGATTGTGTCAATTTTGACATAAAAATCAACTTGTGGATGTTAAAGGAAGAATACTAGAATGTGGAAGGGATGTATATAATAAGATGGTTGCTTATGCATATTGCTAAGGTTGATGGTAATCTTCAAAAATTCGCAGGCTCTGAGCTTTCCCCATACAATGTTAATTTGTTCTTTAAGTATTTTTAGATGACCTATTATGGAGTAAGTTAGGTGACATGCTATAATGGTGATGAAATGATGCCACAAGAAATGACTATCTCATTTTGTGACATTCAAGATCCAAACAAAAATAGACTCTTTGATTATTCCTATTTTGTTGCATATAATATCTTCAAGGCCTTGTGGGAGATTAAAGTGAATAAGTTTGTAGGGAGTTTCAAATGGTATTCACTATTATTGCATATGTTGTTGTGGAAATGGGATAAGGACAATGTATGGAGTCTCAAACTCCATATTCAATCAACAGACAAGTTTGGAAATCCTAAGTCGGACCAATTATGGACCAATATTTTGGATAGGGATATAAGTATGATCAGTATTTACACTTTGAATAATTATTTGTCAAAAGATAGTATGTCATTCTAGGTCATAATCCATCAAGATCATCTCCCATGATTATAATATTTTTGAGACCAAAATCCATTTACTCTAATGTATGTGTACTTATTTGCAAGATACCAATCAGCTCAATTGTGATCAATCGTGACCTTAATCTCCTTTTCCAGTGGCTTTGAAGGAAAGTTTCATGTTTTACCATTCTTTGTGCCAGATAGATTAGCTATTTTGGAGATTATTTGGAAAATGTTTGAAGTTTAGGAGAAATAGTAAGGGTTCTTTTATCCCTTCTTATCTATGATTTGGATATTTTGAGATCAACTATTGGAAGGGTTATCAAG
Organism: Thuja plicata; assembly: GCA_018584345.1. Lineage (NCBI taxonomy): Eukaryota > Viridiplantae > Streptophyta > Pinopsida > Cupressales > Cupressaceae > Thuja > Thuja plicata. Next base: position 1,777,965 of record MU225576.1, on the reverse strand, counting down.
TTGTAATCATTTTCTTGCAAACATATAGATTGTCAGTGGGATTAGAAGCAAGAACATTTGATCTTGAGGGATATTTTGAATTTTCCAAGGAATATGCATGTATGGGATCTTATCAAAACACTTTTTTGCAGAAGGACTTGTGGAGAAATTGTTCTTCTCATGAGGAGGGGAGGATAAGAGTGTTGGCATATAACAGGGTAGAAGAAGTAGAAAGGAGAAGAGAAAAAGAAAACCCTAATTATGTAGGGGAATTTCTAAATGAATAAAATAGGGTAAGGAGAATGGAATTTTTGATTCAAAGTGAGAGAATTATTCTACATGAGTTTCACTTGGTTGCCCCACCCAACCATGTTGCTTCAGTAAGAACCATTGGTGCACCAATTTAGGTTGTTCCTCTTAAGAAACATTCACCAACACCATTAGCTTCCATGGATATTTCTCAAGATGTTGGTAGTATTGTAGATCAATAAGAATATATGAAAGAAATAGATCAAAATATTCAAATTGAGCCCTACCAACCAATGATGAGGGATAATGATGATATTATGGAAATTGTTGAGTATCTTAATGAAGATGTAAGAAGGAGGGTTTCTAAGGAGTTTATTGGTGATGATAAATTTATTAAAACTTCTAAATTCTAGATGTTTTTTTTACAATATGAAAACAAAAGAATTAACGAAGACAATTGACATAACAGATAAGAATAAAAGGGTTGAAACCACAGAGGTTTCTCTAGAAAGAGGTTAGAATAGAGAAGTAGACAATGACCCCAGAAAAGGGTAGGAAAATCTTGAGTGGTATTGGTTTCTTGGTGTTGCCAAGTGTGGATATATCCACGTGTATTTCATTTGATAATTTAAGGAGATACTAGGATATTGATTGCATAATTAGTGATGAAGGAATGGAGAAGTTGTGTTATGGGCCTGAGTTTAACCCAAATGATAACACATTGGCATTTTGGCTCTTGTATCCACCAAATAAGAGGCCAATTACAATATATAACCCTTAGGAAATCCTTGGTCAATTTATGATGTATAGGTTAAAGGATGTCAATACAAAGAAAGTAGTAGATTTAACATTACACAGTGCAATGTTAAATAAAGCAAAATTTGATGAGAAATCTCAGTTGGTAAAGGGATTTAATGAGAAACTTAGTGAATTGAAAATGCATCTGGATACATCTCTTGGATAGGGAATATTATTCCAGGCTGATACTTCAAAATTGAGAACTGGTATTTCTTTGGAAAGTAAGAGGAGGACTGAGGTAGAGAAGCAACTCTTGATTTCCCAGCAAGAAAACCTAGCCATGAAGAATGAATTGAAATTGTCAATTTACAAAATAGTCTGGGAAATAACTAAATCTAAATAATAAAAAATGATACCCCATTTTTTGGGATAGATTCCAAGATATCATCTAAGTGGTAAAGAAACAAAAGAAGACAAAGTTTGATCTGAAGCTGACAAAGAAAGATTTGATAAAAAAGTAAACATTGCTACAATTTTAACAAAGAAAATTGAGGATGGAAACTAGATGAATGAAGGGATTGAAGAGATAAAAGCCAACTGCCAAGTGGTTGATACTCTATTGGAAAAGCATTTTGTTTTTCACAAGAAGTTGTTAAAGAAATATCACAAAGTCACTAGCTTACGTGGCATTGTTGCATCACCTCCCTGATTCTACAAAGACACCGGAGAAGGCAAGATAGAGGATGAAAGAAAATCAGAATTTCCATAATATCTTTTGAACCCTATTGTGCATAAGCCCATTGATGATGTAGATGATCTGGTAAAGAATTTTCACATTCATCTTGATGGAATTTACCTTGTGGAATTCGAAATAAAGGGTATTAAAAGATTGAATATAACATCAACAGTGCCAAACTATGATGAACACATCATGAAGTCTATTGAGTTTATGTGAAAGGAAATGTGACACTTGGAGGGAGAAGAATAAAATGAATTTTTAGTGGTTTCCTTTTTCTTTCTTTCAATTATCTGAACTATTTCTTGAAGATCAAATCAAATATTCCTTTACACTTTTTTTTAATTGTTAAGAGATAATTGATTTGGTTAGTCTCTTGTTTACTTATATTTAATTAATGAAAATCTCAACATGAATCCTTTTTTGTTTCATTCTTCGTATATTGTATGATGTGATTTGTTGACTTTTAAGGATAGATTAAGATTGTCATTGTGAGTTTATAAAAATTGTACGATTTGTAGATTTCATGATTTTATAAGATACAACGATTTTAGAAGAATGAATCATGTTTGACTACAAATTTAGTTAGTCTTTTGTTTACATGTATTTAATTAATGAAAATTAACAAATGTGCACAAAAACAATAATTCCTTATTGCAAATGAATAATGAAGAACATACCAATATCAATGCAATGTATAAATTTTAATAAACAACAAACATTAATTGATTATTATATAGTAATAATGGATTACAATGTCACATGGTACATGATATATCCTTTTTATTAGTAAATATAGCTTTAGGATCTGTGCTGCCCAACTCAAATTATTTCCAATTCTATATATTCCAACTCTAATTAGAATCCATTTGTCCTTTATTCTAAATATGTACACATCTATGAATAGAAGAATTTACAATAACCCCTTAAATACAATGGCATTACCTATATTAACCTAATAGACCAATTACAAGAAGTGAGAATAGAGAATTGAGAACACTAAATTGAACAATGAAAATATCCATCCCTGATAATGATGAGATGAATCATTACTAGAGGTCCAAAGTTTCCAGCTAGAAGTCGATATAGCTCCAGGATGGAAATGCTCTATTTGCTCTTTTTCTTCTAGAGGTGTGTGATGGAAAAAGGTCATGCCATTCATCTGTTTCTCAAAGGTTTGTTATGCCCTGCATACCCATCCCAACATTTTGTGTGCAAAATGTTGGGTCCCTCCATTTTTTTTCGCTTTTGGCTCTTGCCTTGTTTTCTTTGCCCTTGTTTCTTTTTGTTTTCTTCTCCAGGCTTTTCTTCCTGGAGGGTTTTTTTTTTTTTTTAACATTTGCCTTTCGTGTCTCTGGGACTCAGTCCCAGAGTTGGTGGTTTGCTTTCCAGAAGCTGGATTTCAGACTCCGAGATTCTTTTCCACGATGTCTCCTTCTCGTAAGAAGACATGATTGTTTGGAATCCCTGGGCATGGAGTCTAGAGGTTCACCTATTCTAATTTTTTTGGAGAGAAGGTAACTTGCTTTTTACCTCAGGTATAAATAAGATTTACATGTCATTTTCACGGTTACCATGATTAAAAACACTTAGAGTTTTCAGAGCGATTCACAAGCGATTTGATTGCAAATTAAGTGTGAGTTCCTCTGAGCTTAGTGGGTAACGATGAATTGATCTTCGGTAGTTGTTCTTGGAATTGGAGGTAAAAGCTATTGTAGAGCAGTCTCAGTGCTTCTTCCCTTTGTCGTTCTTCGGATTCCAAGTTAGTGCTTATGGTTCTTTCCTTCATTTTCTACTTTTGTTCTGTGTTGGTTTGTTGTGTTTTTCATTTCCATTTATTTTGGTTTTAGTTTCGTTTCTATTTGTGGTTTCTATCATTTGGTTTGCCACCCGTTGGTGGGTTGGCTCTACCAGAGGGTTGTCCACCCTCTATGCAGATGTAAGATAATGTATATGTCTATGCATTCTGGCTTTGTTTTAGGGTAGCTTCTCTGTGTTTGTTTTTGGTATATATTGGTGTATATGGTGTATATTTTCTATAATCTTATGTATATACACTTCAGCCCTCGACCCTCCTATACTTTTTATGTATATTATGTATATATGTGCTATGTATATCCCTTAGAGTTTGTGAGTTCTTCACGCTCTATCATGTATTTTTGCCTTCACGGGATAGAGCTCGGCGAGACAAGGTCACCACGGTTTGAACTCGACACCTTGTTGGTTCAAACCATGGTGGCTTTCTCTCTCCTCTATCTCATCACATTAATAGCAGAATTAATTTCCCATGTATGGCATTTAAAATGCGTCCATTCTGGAATTCAATTTTTCTCCGTGTCGACCCACTTGTCCTAATCAATGTCATAATTGTCTTTACGATGTCTACCATTTTCCCACATGCTAGCGCACGTCAACCAGAGTACAGCTTGTTGCCAGTCACTTTGGCAATGGCTAATTTGTCCAAACTTCAGACTCCCAGCAGGATCTTGTCTCCTACTTTTTCTCGTCACCATGTTTGCATACTTTGGAATGCTTAAGCTATGTTCATTTTTAGATACTCTAGAACTTTTAATATAGGTGCTAACGTTTGCTTGACAAGTGCAGGCTGGTAGATAATTTCTCAGAGTCTTAATTTGTATTTATGTGTCTTGGTAGTTTTCTGGTCTTGCAGGTTGTTGATAAGCTAATTCAAAATGTTTGACGACTTTGTACCTCCTGATAGTCTGAAACTACCAACCACCTCTACTAGGGCAGCCACAAAATCAAAGATGGAAAGAATGTTGGCCAAGTTGCCTCTGACCTCCAAGTATCTAAAAGATGGAGGTGTTGTGGGGTCTAGGATAGACTCCAAAGTTCATGAAATAATAGATCCAGACCCCGGGAGTTGGGCTGAATTACAGGGTCTGATACAGACTACTTACAAGCTAAAGGAACAAGGGGATAAAATTGTCACTTTCCTAGCTACCTCCGACATCATCAAGGCCACGAACTTTCCATGTGTGGTGCAATCACCCAAGCTTATTTGACAGCTGGTGGCATTATACAATGTGGTCACTCATTCAGTTTTACTTCTAGATCCCCGGTCGCTGCAATATCCCGCCACCATTGTCACATTGGATGCCCCCACCTTTGTTTCTATGATGGGAATTCCATAGTTCAAAGGGTCCACCGTCATCACTAGGACTAGCTCACTCAAATAATTCAATGAGGTTGAGATCATTTCCTGGAAACACCTCAATAATCACTGGTTGAAGTCTCCAAAGCGAGACTATAAAAGGATGAAATTGGAAATTCCACGCGGGGATTTCAAGGAGCCCATTCAAGGGGGCATAATTTTTTTTGCAAAATCTTCGGATGGCCCCACACCTGAGAATTCTCAGCATGGATGTATTATTTCTTATACTACATAACAACACACAACAGGACTTTCAACTGGGCGGCAATTATATCCAATCATGTAGATACACAGATGAAGACCGTCACCCAGAATTCACAATTCTATATTACTTCATATGTGTTGTGGGCATTGGCATAGCAAATGTTGGTTTTTCAGGGCCTAGGAACAGTTGGAGAACTTGAGAATGGCCTAAGATAGGTCACACCTTGGGTTCATTATCCCCAGTTGCAGTGGTAGCTCAGCTTCGAGAATTTTTGCCAGGTAAATGATGCCTTCATTTAACACAACATTCTTACACTTACCCGAGATTCTGGGTACCACCTCTCACAGGTGGCAATGACACTGGTCAATTCTTATGGACAATATTTTATTCAATTCAAACACCATACATACATCAGGGTGACAGGCTTCAATGGGAAGCCCTACCTCCTTCCCTGGTATTCCAGGGATAGGATTATTCTTTTGGAATTCTTCAGGTAGATGATGGATCTGCATGCCCTCTTCACAGTGAAGAAGGTCATTAAAGTCTCATTCCCCTTCTCTTATGGGGATTACACATGCAGCCTCACTGCAGCCTGGGAGGCAAACAATGAGTTAAAAGGATTGGGGCTGGTTGAATTCAACCACGCCCAGAAGATCTATGATCCCCGCAACAAGATTGTTGTCGCATTACCTAGGGCATCCCCCCTGCATGAGGAAGACATTGAAGATTTCTGGGTGGATTTCCAGGATAGCTTTGATCTCAGGGCCCGGTAACATATGAGAATGAGCAAAGGGCTCATGGAGGCGCTAGACCTTCAGACTTTCTTGAAGGGTTTCAATGATGGCGGACCGCTGGAAGATCCAGCATACAAAGGACAGGGGCTTGACAAATTGGACCTCCCTCTAGTAGATTGGGCCACTCTAGAGGATTTGACGATTGAAGGGGTATGCCGCTCCACCATAGAAGCAAGCCACAAGTACTTTGCCCGGGTGTGCCCCAAAAGTACCCGCAAGAATGCAGCGGTCAAGAAGACCATCCCTTCTTCAGCCAGTACTAGACCTTCTTTGTCCGCAGTGCCCACTGAAGCAAGTGTGAGTAAAGGAAAGGAAAAAGAGGGAGTCCCAGTGCCCAAGGCATCCCCTTAGATCCCCACACTCCTAATGGCAAAGCTACATGCCCAGATGGAGGTAGCAAAGTTGGCCAGCCAACAAATCAGCATGCAAGTGGCTTTCGGACTCCCAATCACCCCAATGGCATCTGCTCGCTCAACAGGACCCCCTTCATTGGCAGCGATGATGAATAAGCAAACTTTTGCTGAGGTAGAGTCTTCCAGCATTTTGGACATTGGGGCTTCTCTAACTAGGAGAAAGAAAATAGTTGTGACCCCCACACCAAGCGCCATCCTTGGTATGCCCAAGAAGCCCCTGGTGGATGTAAGTTCATATTCTCCCAAACTTGAGGATATCTCAGACTCCTCTCCGCCGGACGACAATTTTGATGGCACATTCTCAACAGATGAGCTTTTAGAGATCCGGCAAGGTGTTAATATAGCAGTGAAGGAAATTGAGGCTCAAGATAAAGAAGAGGCCCTTGTAGAAAAGGAAATTCCTGATGAAGAAGATGCATCTGAGCAAGAAGCTCAGGGAGAAACCAAAACAGGGCATGAACAGGAAAGGATACCAGTCCAGGTGACCGTGGATTTGCCAAGGCAGCCTACATTTGAGCCACCGATGGAAGGAGAACCCAGACACTAGGGAACAACCGTACCTCCAACCATCATGCTCCAAGTGCCTTTGGAGACTTCAGGTGACCAAGTGCCCTGAAGCACCTTCGGTGAGGTCGTAACAGTCACCGCCATGCTAAACTTTGGCCAGTGACCCCACCCACCTCTAGAGGATGTCCCAATGGAGGATGAGAATGTTGAAGTAGATGAGGCTAGTAAGGCCCAAGAGCAATAGCAACCAATGGACTAGGAGGTCCTGGCAGAAGAAAATGAAGAGGCTGCTGATACCACCAGGGAAGATGAAGTCCCTGAGAATTCAGACATGGAAACTGGAGAAAAGATTATGGGTGATTTTGCAGAAGATGCTAGTGTAGCGGAAAATACAAAAATTTTCAGAGAACAAGAAGCAAGAGAGGAACCAGAACAAGAGCAGGAAGCAAGAAAGGGACCGGAACAAGAACAGGAAAAGGAGCCAGAAGAATATATAAAATCAGGGAATATGCCGCCAGATTTAGAAGTGAATCTTAGTGAGCAGGAATTAGCAGTAAGGCCGCCCCAGCCACCCCAATGGCTGGTGGAAACTAAGAAGAGAAAGGCTCTAGCAGTGCCTATGAGTGCTCCTTTTTCACTAGCCAAAATGATGGCCAAGAATGCCAAAATGAAGAAGCCCAAAAGGGCACAAGTGGTCCATACTCTCAATACCAACCCAACAGGTAGTACAATTGTGGTTATTGCAACACCCTTGGCAAATACAGATGCAGCGGCCACGAGGCCTGAGGACTACACCATAATAGAGGTTGAGCTAGGGAAAAGAGACAAGCAAGGAGAGCTTGACTTAATAAAAGAGGCCACCAAGGCTATAGAGGCCTGGTATGAAAAACAGGGCCAAAATTTGCAAGAGGAATGAGAAACAAACGTCAATCTCCTCACACTTCTGGTAGAACTAACACGGCCTTTGGCTGAAGTCCACCCTGGGACCCCTTCTTTCGGATTACCGCTTGCACAGGGCAACATGGACTCATTGCACATGATGAAGAAAAAGGTGCAAGCAGTGGACGCGTGGGTAGCCAAGCAAATAACGACGATCAGAGAATTTCTGGCGGTGTCCCTCCCAGACTTTTACAGGGTAGATCTCACCCTTAGCCATGCAAGAAGCTTCGCTTAGGTATGGGAGTTAGACTTAGAGAAATATGAAAAATAGAAGTCGAGTTGGAGGAGATCCACAGCATTGGCAAAGAGGTTGCCATAGAATCTGGCATTTTAGGAGAAGAATCGTATGATTCCCTCCAGGTCTAGTACTCCAGACTTGCCCTCAAAATTAAGGTTTGCAAGGAACTGGTTAAGACATTAAAAGAGAAATTGACAGCTACCCAATATCCCTTGGATTTATTCAAAACATTCATGGTCGAGGTATCACAAGTTGATCCCTTCACCACCGGAATGTCTACCCCAGAGGACTATGTCCTTAGTAAGTTTGATGAAAGGACGGAATCCCTATATCCACTGGGTGGAGATTTTGATCAAGGTAGGTTGTCCCAGTTGTCAAAGACTATGATTCGGTCGCATGACACCATCAAGATGGTGAAAAAAATTTGGAACGGGACCAGAGAGGTTGAGGAGGCAATGGAGGTTGTCTGTAGTAGATGGGATAGCATCCAAAGCATAGATGAGGAGAGCATTAGCCAAGTGTTAGAAGCTTGGGAGAAAATTTAAGTCAATAAAGTTCTTCAGATCTGGGAGAATTTGGCCCGACATCATATTTCGTATTCTTTATTCTTTTGGAATGCAAGTTCCCATATCCCGGAGTTCCGAATCTTGCATTTTTGAATTCTTCATGTGACCCATGTCATGGATCCCAATGTTGACCGGTCACTTTCAGGACAGTAATGAAAGTTGTCAGAAGGTGGATAACTACAACAAGGCATGTCAGCTCGACGGGAGGTTTCTGACAGGTGGTCTTCCCAAGGCATCACTTTAGAGATACACCTAGCACACCAAAGATAGGGCACCACTTTCCCATTTATGAGGCATGTAGCCTCGATCCCTGGGGGATCAGATTTCTTCTTTCTCCTTCTCAGCTCTCGTCTCGAGGCCGATTCTTCCACTCCATCTTTCTTGTCTTATTCTTCTGACATGTCAGGCCTTTCCATCTCGAGGCTTTTTGTAACATGGTTCAGGTAGTACCATCCATCAAATAATGTATTTTATTTTAAAAATGTAAAAAATTTAGGGTTAGGGTTATGTCAAAATATGTGTATAAATAATAAGTCTGACCTCATTCCAAGGGTCGACAAAATTGATGATTTTGTAGTCCACAATTAATAGCAAAGTATTTTTTTCTCATTTCCTAGTTGCAAAGCTCAATGCTCCATAGTTTTAAGCTTTCAGTAGTTAAATGTTACTTGGGAGTTATCATTGTACCTTGCACCAGTGCTTGCTGGAAGGATGTTAATGAAGAAGAAAGGGCTCTCTCAATGATATTGTTGGAACTCCATCTTCTGGGTTGAAGGTATTTTTATGCTTTATTTTCTTCATGTCCTTTTCTCTAATGCTTAAAGTATATTAATGACCTCCTTTCTTTGCTACTGATAAAACATAAGTTGATGGTTGTATGTTTCTTCGATATTTAGTGTAGTGTGTTAAAGCACTGTTGATGTTTTGAATATTAGTATAACTATAAGTAGATGAAATACTTCTAACTTTCCACCATCTTTTTAAGTTTATTTGTTAAGTGAAAGCATGCTTGGAGGAAACCGTGTTTACTTGAATCCTCAGAGTTGACGAGTTGAAGATAACCAGCTATCCCCCTCAAAAAATAGTCACATCTCACCGAACCCCGCACTGTCGAGACCTGACTCTCACGTGCTTGGAGGCCTGGGGAATCTCATTTCCCTGGACAACCTTTACAGGTGAAGTTGTCTGGTACCCCAGTACCCAGTGACAACTTACACCTATTGGCAGACCCGATCACAAAGTCTTGTCAATAGAAACTAGCGCTAGAAGGAGGGCATGAACTCCTCCCCCTCTCAAGATTCTGATTTTACACCACCTGAGGGTTCCCCAAGCCATAGTTTTAGCAGTCAAGCCTTTAGTGGGATTGGTTCTTTCTCCCCAATTAGATTTGAAAGATTCCTTAGATCAGCCCTCAATTCTGGAAGGTTTGTTGAACTCGAGCCCCCTGCTAGAAAGAAACGGACACCGAAAGTCAAACCAGCCATCATTGTCTGGGGATCAAGCGTACCACATGGTACCCAAGCCCCCTAGACAATCTCAGGGATTAACGCTCAATCTAATCAAAATCCAACTCCCCCAATGGCTACTTATTTTGGAAATACTAGGTCCCCAATGGGAAATTTTTCGGGTGCAGCCAATGATTTACCCCCGCACCTGGAAAAGATTTGTCCCTGATATGAGCACTTAGGCTCACAAATCGTAGAAGAGCATCTACAGGCATAGAAAGATGCCATGAACTGACACCAGATCCAACATCAAGACATTGTGACCTGAATGTTCCCTCTATCCTTGGGACAGAACAAATTGAAGTGGTACCTCAATCTTCCTGCCAACTCCATCAACAGTTGGCAAGACATGGAAGATGCCTTCCTAGCCACCTTCCACGTACATGTGGACCTGGATTGGTCCAACAGCTAGTTCATTTCCATTAGGAAGGAACCAAATGAACCCCTCACAGCATTCAATCACTGATTCCAAAGCACCCTGAAGTGGTGCACGGGTCCCTTCATCCCATCTGCAAAAGTGACCATACAGACCTATCTCAATGCAATGGATCCATTTTTTTCCACTCTCCTTTGGAGAACTACCATCCTGGGTGACCGAGATACTTTGGTGAAAGTTTACAACCTAGCCTTAGAGCAGTCACGCGGCCTCAAAAAATCCTCGGGTGAAATTGGGTAGAGCACGCCATTTAACATGATCCCCGATAGAACTCCCTACACTGGGGATATAACCTCAATCTGGCAATGGGTGCCCCCATGATGACCATGACTCCCCTACCACCACCAATAGACCAACAGACCCAGTACATATATCCATCGCAGACTCAGACAATACCGGGTCTGGAATCTTTCCCTTGGAACCAACCACAGCAAACACAACAACCATAGGCACAACTACCCAGGGTGCCCTTCTTTCAGTCATGTGCAGCTGGAGGACTGCCACCCTTGACTCTGGCAAACACAATGACCTTCCTAAGGAATCAACAACAACAACCATCACACTGTGATGCAAACACCCAGTTGATCGTCAAAGTTGAATCCCTTAGGCAAATGTTGTCTACCCTGACTGTAGACATGGGTCAACTGAAGGTGGGGTCCTATGCACCCCAGAATTCCAATTCCCATAGAGGGAATATTTTCTCCGGCCAAAAAAACAACAATGCCAGAGGAAGAAATTTCAACAATGGGCCTCAGCCCAGCTAATAGCAATGGAACAACAACGCAAACACCGAAGGTCCACCTCCAAACCAAAATACCAATCAGAATGGTGTTGGACCATCCTATTTCATGCTAGTCACAGACTTCTAGCCCATGACCAATTTGTGTAGATTTCATGACACAGGCTCCCACAACAAGGTAAACTATGCCATGATGGAGAAGGTCATCATGATTTCCCAACTGGACAGGCAACAATCATCTGATCCTACTCCCTCAAAACCTCCTGTGCAAGAGCCAACTCATGATGCATTCACCTATGAGACCATCTTCTTGGGATCAGTCGGAGAAGATGAAGAAGAATCTAAACTGCAAGGATTCTTTAATGAGTCAATACCGGCCTTTGGGGCCAATGCCTTCACTAACCCACGGGCTCCTTACAATACTCGAAGCCAGGTTGGTAAAGGACCAATTTACATGCCAACACTTCCCAAGGACACTCCTCCCCGGGACAATATAACTGACCAGCCCATCCCGCTAAAAGGTTCTAGCTCTAACCAAGCAAAGGACCCGACCGAGGGAAGCCACCAATTCCCGGGAGGAAAGTTTGACATCATGAAGGCGTTAGAACAAACCACCACCTCCATGACCTTGATGGAGGTTTTGCTAAACTGTCCAAAGTAGAAGAAGTCTCTTCTGAAACTCTTAGGAAACCCAGAAGTTGTAATTCGCCTGCCCAAGACTGTATCTTTTCAAGATGCCAATGCGGCCATCTTTCAGGAAAATAATGAAGATCCCCCATTCCTACTAGGCCTGAACATACAAGGCAAAAACATACACAACTGCCTTGTAGATTCCAGAGCTTTGGGAAACATCATGCCCTTATCCATATGCCAGAAGCTTAGATTTTGACCCACCCCATCTAATGGTGCAGTAATCCAGTTGGATAAAATAGCTATGAAAATGGTGGGTGAATTGAAGAATATCTAGATACAGCTCATCCAGGACCCCAAAATAGCCAGCATAATCGATATCCAAGTGGTGGACATCCCAGAGACTTATGGGATGTTATTAAGTCATAATTGGTCTAAATCCTTGAACGGATACTTTTTGACTGACTTCTCCCACCTATGGCTCCCCTGGGAAGGAGAATCAAACAAGATCCGGGTTGAAAGTAAGCCCCAGATGAAGCAGGCCCTTACCAAAGTTGGGAGGGTTAACAAGGTCTTATTCTCTGAGATTTCCCTCAGGGTGTACCAACCCCTTGAAATATTAACGTTCGATTTCACCCCAAGAGAGGATCCCATAGTTTTCCAGAGAACCCAAGACCTAGAAGAAAAGTTGAGGGTTGAGGTTAACTCTTAGGGTGCCACAGCAACCCCCACTACACTCTTGTTTGGCACTAGGTGCCGAGTACATTATCAAAAACATTCAGAGCTATAGTGTGAGGCTTGTCTTTCTGTTGCTACCTGGTACATTGACGCCCTCTGGAACAAAGAGCAAGAACATGATTCCCCAGAGCCTAGTATCCCTACAAGAAGCACTTCTTCAGTGCCATTTCTCCAAGGATCTCAACCCCAAACCCCTCCAGAGATAGACCTCACCCACACACCATCAGCGCGGGAGGACACTCCTCCCAAGTCTCCCAAAAAAAATCCAAAGACTGCTGCATCTCCCCAGCTCCAGATGACAAGCGATGATTTGTGGACCCTTAAGTTCGATGGGTCGCAATCAAAACAAGGTTGTGGAGCCAGAGTAGAATTAATCAACCCATGAGGGAAATCTTTCCTCGCATCTTATAGGCTACAGTTCAACTGTACAAACAATGTTACGAAGTACAAGGCCTTAGTCCTTGGACTCCTATTTGCATTAAGGAAAGGAATCACTCACCTCCAGGCCCTAGGTGATTCATAGTCGATTGTCAAACAAGTCGGGAGTCAATACACATGTCATGATAAGAGGTTGGCTGCATACCGCAATTGGGAATGGAGCCTTATTAAGGATTTCAAAGCCTTCAGCTTTGATCTCATTCCTTAGTGATAGAATTATGTCCCATATGCCCTTGCTATTTCTGCTAGCACACTTGAGCCCATGGCCGGCTCACGACTCCAAAGCTTTTCTGTTGAGATGATCCCCACCTTTTCCATTTCAGATAATGTCACCCACTTTCAAGTTTTTGAGAATAATCAACATATCCTGGCCTTCATGGCCAATGTTGGCATTTTTGAAGACCAGATAGTGGAGGAATGAGACCATGATGACACTCAGTGGGATGATGAAGATGATGGGATCATGGACCTACCTACCAACACCATCCTGAAGGGGATGGTCATGCTTGAATGAATCTTTGACTCAGACCCTCAGGGCTGGGAAAAGATATCATCCTCCTCTGAGGGAGGAAAATTTGAGAAAGTAAATATCGGCTAGCCCGGTGAAGAAAAAATAATACACATTGGTACCTCCTACTCCCATGAGGAGAAGGAGAAGATTCTTGTGGTTCTCCGAGAATACATAGCTGTGATCGCGTGGGGGTATGAGGATTTGAAAATATACGACACATCCATTATGACTCATACCATCCCACTAAAACCTGATGCTAAGCCTTTTTGGCAAAAGCAATGGCCAGTCAACCCACTGATCGAGCCTCTGATTCGTCAAGAGGTAGAAAAACTACTGTCAGCCCAGATAATCTTTCCAATCTGGCATACTACGTGGGTTGCCAACTTAGTCCCTATGAGAAAGAAGAGTGGTGAAATTCACCTTTGCGTAGATTTCCAAAATTTGAATAGAGCATCCAAGAAAGATAATCACCCTCTCCCCTTGTTGGATGAGGTGTTGCAGATAGTGAATAGATCCCAAATGATGTCTTTCTTGGATGGATACTCCGGCTATAACCAAGTCATGGTTAAGTATGAAGATAGAGACAAAATGGCGTTCACCACCAAGTGGGGGACATTTGCATATCGGAGAATGCCCTTTGGCTTGATTAATGTAGGGGCCACATTTTAGAAGGCCATGGACATTACATTCAAGGGGCTTGTGAACCGATGCATTATCATCTACATGGATGATTTGACCATCTTTTCCCAGGATAGGCGTGACCATTCTGCCCACCTCACCCAGATCTGTGAGAGATGTCGCTGGTATAGAATATCCCTCAACCCCAAGAACTGCATAATCAGGGTCACTAAAGGGAAGTTTCTCTAGCATATCATCTCCGAGAAGGGTGTATCCATTGACCCAGCAAGAGTTGAAGTGCTGCTAAATCTGCAAATGCTCGGCAATAAGAAAGAGATGTGATCGTTCTTCAGAAAGATCAACTTTGTTTGGCGGTTCATCACTGGATTCACCAAAATTGTGAAGCCACTCAACGAGATGATGGAGAAAGACACAAAAATTGAGTGGAGTCTAGAAGTAAAGCGGGCATTCACCCATATTAAACAAATAATAACGGAGGCACCGGTCCTGGCTAGCCCAGACTACTCCCTCTCGTTTTACATTTACTCTTTTGCTTCGCTGCATTCTGCCACGACAGTATTGACCCAAAAGGTCAAAGAGGAAGAATGACCAATAGCTTTCATGAGTTCCCCCTTCAAAAATGTTGAATTCCATTATTCATCATTAGAAAAGAAGGCCTTTGCTCTTGTTCACGCAATGAAGAAATTTTGGCATTACATTCTCCAGAGCAAGGAGCATGCTATCATCCCAGACCAAGTTGTAAAATATTTGCTGATGCAGAGTGAATTGGGTGAAAGATGGGGAAAATGGATTGCCATCCTCCAAGAATATGACTTAGAAATGCAACCCATGAAGATAGTCTGAGGCCAGGGACTAATTCAAGTGATGGCAGAAGAGACTCTCCACATAGAATGTCAAATGTACACAGTGGAGTCTATCACTCAAGACCCATGGTACACCGATTTGGTGTACTTATTGTTAAATAATAGATGCCCAAAGGGGTTGCCTCCCAACAAATATCACACCCTGTAGATGAAAAGTTCCCATTTTATGATCAAAAACTTCATGCTTTAGCGCAGGAATTATGAGGGAGTGTACCTTTGATGCATCAACACAGACCAAGCTGCAAAAATCATTGAAGAATTTCATGGGCAGTTTGGGACCGGGCATGGTTTAGCTAACACCACCACCCATCAAATCCTTCAGGTCAGATACTATTGGCCTTACATATTTAAATATGTCTACACTCACATCTAGAAATGCCATACTTGCCAAACTGCGACACATCGAGAGCGTAACCCAGTTATGCCCTTACAGCCTGTATTTGAAGCTAGACCTTTTTCCCAATGGGCATTTGACTTTATCAGGAAAATCAACCCCAACTTGTCTGCCAACCATTGCTACATCCTAACTGTAATTGATTACTACACCCAGTGGTCTGAAGGCATACCTTGTAAAAATAACACGGCAGACGTGGTTATCAAATTCCTGCAAGAAAACATCATCAGGAGATTCAAAATGCCCTTCGCTATAGTGTGTGACAATGGTCCAGCATTTTCTTTGGGAAAACTACTTGAATGGACCTATGACCGGAAGATCACTTTGAAGTTCTCTAGCAACTATTACCCCCAGGGGAATGGTGTTGCTAAATCAACAAACAAAAATTTACTTGAAGTGATCAAACACCTGCTAAAATAGAATCCCCGGGATTGGCACCAAAAGCTAAGATTCGCGCTCTGGGTGGATGCATTCAAATTAAGGCTTCCCTGGGAACATCCCCATTGCATCTGGTTTATGGCTAGAATCCAGTGTTCCTGATTAACTTATAGATCCTAGTTTTACAATTTATGCAGAAATTCAGTAGCTGGGATAATATTGTGGAGGTTCGGCTCCTGAATCTGGTGCAGATGGAAGAATAATGTGACACAACCCTTGAACATTTCATGCATCACAAAGTAGTGGTAGAATGATGGTTTGACTGAAGATCCCAATACAAGGCCTTTTAGATTTCAGACTTGGTCCTTTTGTGGGATAAAGCCTGGGAAAAGAAAGGAAAGCACACCAAGTTCCAATGGCTCTGGTTCGGACCATACTTGATCTCAGAGATCTGCGGGGAAAATACCTATTGCCTTAATACCATGACTGGAAAACCCATCCCATTGCCTATAAATGGACAGTTTCTCAAACATTACTTCGAATAAGGAAGGTTTGCCCAGAATTGTATTTTATGTAAATCTTCTTGCTTGTAAATATTTCTTTCCCGGTGTCCCCATTTGGGGGTGCCTTGTTTGTAAATAGTTTTCTTGGTCATCCTCTGGGACTGCCCCTTCTCTTTGGTTTTGTTTCTGGTTTTGTTTTGTGCTTTTTTTAGGTTTCTAGTGTTTTGCTCCCCTTTTGTAGGCTGGTATGCTTTACATAACATCTAGTCTCCGAGATGGTGCCTTTGGCATGTCAATGAACTTTGAATCTTTTGTTAGCATGGTTGAATTGGTCCAGTCTCCAAATTTATTTTGCAAGTTTGGTGGTAAATTATGAGTAGTCTTCATCACATTTATCCCTGGGAGTCCAGTAATCAGTTAAATCAAAATTCTAAAGGAACAAGTAATTGGACACACCGAGGGTAGATCGGTTGCACTAGTTGGTTGACCCAAGTTTGAACTTTTAAAGATTCTTTCCAGGTTCAGATTTTTCCTTCCCCATTCAGTAAATTAAGGTGTGTGGAAGGGTGAAAGAAGTACCTCCATTGAATTTAGCTAAGCTTAAGCTCAATGGTGAAAGAAGTACTGCCCTCCCACCCAAAAGAGAATAAAATAACAAAAGGAAAAATGGGACGAGACTCTGATATCCAGGAGAAATGAGAAAAATTGAAGACTTTGGGTTTAATATACTTAGTGCCTCTTCTTCACTTCTCCCAGAGGTCATCGGCTTGACTTCCTTCTAAAGCACACACTTCACAACTAATAAAAGGATCATGGATTGAATTGCATATGGCTGGATTTTCTCAGATGTTTCACACCTTGTGAGCAAGATGCTTCGAGTAACGATTTATTCTAGTTTCGTTAACCAGAGATTTTGTGGTTCTCAAATGCGCTAAGACATTTTTCCTAGGTAGTCATCATTTTTTATGCCCTACATACCCATCCCTACATTTTGTGTGCAAAATGTTGGGTCCCCCCTGTTTTTTTGCTTTTGGCTCTTGCCTTGTTTTCTTTGCCCTTGTTTCTTTTTGTTTTCTTCTCCAGAATTTTCTTCCTAGAGGGTTTGTTTTGTTTTCACGTTTTCCTTTCATGTCTCCGGGACCCAGTCCCGGAGTTGGTGGTTTGCTTTCCAGAAGCAGGATTCTGGACTCTAGGATTCTTTTCCACGATGTCTCCTTCTCATAAGAAGACATGGTTGTTTGGAATCCCTAGGCCCGGAGTCCAGAGGTTCACATGTTCCGAAGTTTCCAAAGAGAAGCTAACTTGCTTTTTACCTCAGGTATAAATAAGATTTACATGTCATTTTCATGGTTACCGCGATTAAAAACACTTAGAGTTTTCAGAGTGATTCATAGGTGATTTGAGTGCGAATTAAGTGTGAGTTCCTCTGAGCTTAGTGGGTAACGACAAATCGATCTTCGGTAGTTGTTCTTGGCATTGGAGGTAAAAGTTGTTGTAGAGTGGTCTCAGTGCTTCTTCCCTTCATCATTCTTCAGATTCCAGGTTAGTGCTTCTAGTTCTTTCCTTCATTTTTTGCTTTTGTTCTGTGTTGGTTTGTTGTGTTTTTCATTTTTATTTATTTTGGTTTTTGTTTCATTTTTGTTTGTGCTTTTTGCTATTTGGTCTGCCACTCATTGGAGGGTTGGCTTTTCCAGAGGGTTGTCTACCCTCTGTGCAGATGTAAGATAATGTATATGTCTGTGTGTTCTGGCTTTGTTTTAGGGTAGTTGCTTTGTGTTTTGTTTTTTGTATATATTGGTGTATATAGTGTATATTTTCTGTAATCTTATGTATATACGCTTCAGCCCTCAACCCTCCTATACTTTTTATGTATATTATGTATATATGTGCTGTGAATATCCCTCAAATTTTGTGAGTTCTTCACGCTCTGTCATGTATTTTTGCCTTCACTGGATAGAGCTCGGTGAGACAAGGTTGCCACAGTTTGAACTCAGCACCTTGCTGGTTCGAACCATGGTGGCTTTCTCTCTCCTTTGTCTCATCGCATTAATGGCAAGATTAATTTCCCATGTATGGCATTTACAATGCGTCCATTCTGGCATTCAATTTTGCCCCGTGTCAGCCCACTTGTCCTAATCAATTCCATAACTTTCTTTACACTGCCTGCCATTTTACCATGTGCCAGCACACATCAACCAGAGTACGGCTTGTTGCCAGTCACTTTGGCAACAGCTGGTTTGTTCAGACTCTGCACTCCCAGCAAGATCTTGTCTCCTACTTTTTCTCATCACCGTGTCCGCATACTCTGGAATGCTTAAGCTATGTTTATTTTTAGATACTCTTGAACTTTTGATATAGGTGCTAACATTTGCTTGACAAGTGCGGGCTGGTAGAGAATTTCGCAGAGTCTTAATTCGTATTTATGTGTCCTGACAATTTTTTGGTCTTGCAGGTTGTTGATAAGCTAATTCAAAATGTCTGACAACTTTGCACCTCCTAATAGTCCGGAACTACGAACCACCTCTACTCGGGTAGCCACAAAATCAAAGATGGAAAGAATGTTGGCCAAGTTGCCTCTGACCTCCAAGTATCCAAAAGATGGAGGTGTTGTGGGGTCCAAGATAGACTCCAAAGTTCATGAAATAAAATATTTGGACCCTGGGAGTTGGGCTGAATTATAGGGTCTGATACAGACCACTTACAAGCTAAAGGAACAGGGGGATAAAATCACCACTTGCCTAACTGCCTCCGACATCATCAAGGTCGCGAACTTTCCATGTGTAGTGCAATCACCTGAGCTTATCTGGCAGCTAGCGGCATTGTACAATGCAGCCACTCATTCAGTTTTACTTCCAGATCCTTGACTGCTGCAATATCCCACCACCATCATCACATTGGATGCCCCCACCTTTGTTTCTGGGTTGGGAATTCCACAGTTCAAAGGGTCCACTATCATCAGCAGGGCTAGATCACTCAAAGAATTCAGTGAGGCCGAGATTATTTCCCGGCAACACCTCAATAATCACTAGTTGAAGTCTCCAAAGTGAGACTATAAAAGGATGAAATTGGAAATTCCACGCGGGGATTTCAAGGAGCCCATTCAAGCGGGCATAATATTTTTGTGCAGAATCTTCGGATGGCCCCACGCCCGAGAATTCTCAGTGTGGATGTTGTTCAGGCTTAGAATTGTCACCCTAACTCAGGCATTAGGGCTATACGACAATTCTATCCTCACAATGGAAACCTCTCCTAGCTGTGGGTAGGCTATGAGTGAAGAGGAGTCTCCGGATTCTAGGCTGGTTCCTATAAAATGCGGTATATCACTTCCTGATTGAAACTGAATTAGGAAAAGGGATTAGAGATTTGTAACTAAAATTGCATAATGGAAAGGTGATACACCAAAGATATTCAGACTCTTATATGAAGCTTCAAACTGACTTATACTTAACACACTCTGGTGGATCTTTGATTATCACTCACTGATCAATA
>MU225576.1:1727447-1754371 GCA_018584345.1 Thuja plicata | reverse complement strand
TGATAATAAATGTAGTAAGTGAATGCAAATCATCAAAAACTGTAAGATAGTTTTAACTGGGTAACATAAACATGCAAATTTCTGTTTTGGTGCCTATTTTGTTGTATGATTGGATTTTGGATAACAGATGTATTATTTTTTGTACTGCATAACAATGCACAACATGACTTTCAAATGGGCAGCAATTATATCCAATCATGTAGATACACAGATGAAGACCATCACCCAGAATTCATAATTCTATATGACTTCATTTGTGTTGTGGGCATTGGCACAACAAAGGCCAGCTTTTTAGGGCCTAGGAATAGTTGGAGAACTCGGGAATGGCTCGGGATAGGTCACACCTTGGGGTCATTATCCTCAGTTGCAATGGGAGCTCAGCTTCAAGAATTTTTGTTGGGTAAATAATGCCTTCGTTTACCACAACATTCTTACACTTACCCAAGATTTCAGGTACTGCCTCTCACAGGCGGCAATGACACTGGTCAATTCTTATGGCCAATATTTTATTCAATTCAAATGTCATACATACATCAGGGTGACAGGCTTCAATGGGAAGCCCTACCTCCTTCCCGGGTATTACGGGGATAGGATTATTCTTTTGGAATTCTTCAAGTAGATAATGGATCTGCACGCCCTCTTCACAGTGAAGAAGGTCGTCAATGTCACATTCCCCTTCTCTTGCGGGGATTACACATGCAGCCTCACCGTGGCCTGGGAGGTAGACAATGAGTTAAAAGGATTGGGGCTGGTTGAATTTAGCCACGTCCAGAAGAACTATGATCCCCGCAGAAAGATTGTCATCGCATTACCTAGGGCATCCCCCCCGCACGAGGAAGACATTGAAAACTTCTGGGCAGATTGCCAAGAGAGCTTTGATCTCAGGGCCTGGAAACATATGAGAATGAGAAAAGGGATCATGGAGGCTCTAGACCTTTAGACTTTCCCGAAGGGTTTCAATGATGGTGGACTGCTGGAAGATCCAGCATACAAAGGACAAGGGCTGGACAAATTGGACCTCCCTCCAATGGATTGGGCCACTCCAGAGGATTTGATGATTGAAGGGGTATGCCACTCCATCATAGAATCAAGCCACAAGTATTTTTCCCAGGTGTGCCCCAAAAGCACCCGCAAGAAAGTAGCGGTCAAGAAGACCATCCCTTCTTTAGCCGGTGCTAGACCTTCTTCATCTACCACACCCGCTGAAGTAAGTGTGAACAAAGGAAAGGAAAAAGAGGGATTCATGGTGTCCAAGGCATCCCCTCAAATCCCCACACTCCTAATGGAAAAGCTACATGATCAGATGGAGGTGACAAAGTTGGCCAGCCAACAAGTCAGCATGTAGGTGGCTTCTGGCCTCCTAATCACCCCAATGGCATATGCTCACTCAATGGGACCCCCTTCATTCGCAGCAATGATGAATAGGTAGAATTTTGTTGAGGTAGAGTCTTCCAGCATTTTGGACATCGAGGCTTCTCTAACTAGGAGAAAGAAAATAGCTATGACCCCCACACCAAGTGTCATCCTTGGTATGCCCGAGAAGCCCCCGGTGGATGTAAGTTTGGATTCTCCTGAACTTGAGGAGATCTTAGACTCCTCTCTACCGCACGATGATTTTGATGACACATTCTCAATGGATGAACTTCTGGAGATATAGAAAGGCATTAATACTGTAGTGAAGGAAATTGAGGCTCAAGATAAAGAAGAGGCCCCTGCAGAAAAGGAAGTTCCCAAAGAAGAAGATGCATCCAAGAAAGAAGCTCAGAGAGAAGCCCAAACAGGGCATGAATAGGAAAGGATACCGGTCGAGGTGACCAAAGATTTGCCAAGGCAACCTACATTTGAGCCACCGATGGAAGGAGAACTCGGACCCCAGGGAACAACCGTACCTCCAACCATCATGCTCTAGGTGCCTTTGGAGACTTTGGGTGACCAATTTCCCCGAAGCACCTTTGGTGAGGTCATAACAGCCACCGCCTTGCTAAACTTTGGCCAACAACCCCACCCACCTCCGAAGGATGTCCCAATGAAGGAGGACAATGTTGAAGTAGATAAGGCCAGTAAGGCCCAAGAGCAGCAGCAACCAATGGACAGGGAGGTCCCGGTAGAAGAAAATGAAGAGGCTGTTGATACCACCAGGGAAGATGAAGTCCCTGAGAATACAGAGATGGAAATCGGAGAAAAGATTCTGGGTGATTTTTCAGAAGATGCCAGCGTAGCGGAAAATACAAAAAGTTCCAGAGAACAGGAAGCAAGAAAGGAACTGGAACAAGAGCAGGAAGCAAGAAAGGGACCAAAACAAGAATAGAAAAAGGAGCCAAAAGAAAAAATAAACTCAGGGAATGCGCCACCAGATTCGGAAGTGAATCTTAGTGAGCAGGAATTGGCAGCAAGGCCACCCCAATGGCTAGTGGAAACTAAGAAGAGAAAGGCTCCATCTGCGCCTACAGGTGCTCCTTTGTCACTAGCTAAAATGATGGCCAAGAATGCCAAAATGAAGAAGCCCAAAAGGGCACGGGTGGTCCATACTCTTCGGACCAACCCAACAGGCAGAACAGTTGTAGTTATTGCAACACCCCCGACAAATATAGATGCAGCGGCCATGAGGCCTGAGGACTACACCATAATAGAGGTCGAGCTGGAGAAAAGAGACAAGTAAGGAGAGCTTGACTTACTAAAAGAGGCCACCAAGGCTATAAAGGCCCAGTATGCAAAACAAGGCCAGAAGTTGCAAGAGGAAAGAGAAATAAACACCAATCTCCTTGCACTTATGGCAGAACTAACATGGCCTTTGGTCGAAGTCCACCCCGAAACCCCTTCTTCTGGATTGCTGCTTATACAGGGTGATGTGGACTCACTGTGCATGATGAAGAAAAAGGCACAAGCAGTGGATGGGTGGGCAGCCGAGAAAATAACGGCGATGAGAGAATTTTTGGCAGCGTCCCTCCCAGACTTTTATAGGGTAGATCTCACCCTTAGCCATGCAAGAAGCTCCGCTCAGGTATGGGAGTTAGACTTAGAGAAATATGAAAAATAGAAGACCGGGTTGGAGGAGATCCGCAGCATTGGCAAAGAGGTTGACATAGAATCTGGCATTTTGGGAGAAGAATCATATGATTCCCTCCAGGTCCAGTACTCCATACTTGCCCTCAAAATTGAGGTTTACAAGGAACTGGTTAAGACCTTAAAAAAGAAATTGACATCTGCCCAATATCCCTTAGATTTATTCAAAACATTCATGGTCGAGGTATCACAAGTTGATCCCTTCACCACCGAAACGTGTACCCCAGAGGAATATGTCCTCAGTAAGTTTGACAAAATGATGGAATCCCTATATCCACCGAGCAGAGATTTTGATCAAGGCATGTTGTCCCGGTTGTCAAAGACTATGATTCAGTCGCATGACACCATCAAGATGGTGAATGAATTCTGGAGCGGGGCCGGAGAGGTTAAGGAGGCAATGGAGGCTGTCCGTAGTAGATGGGATAGCATCCGAAGCATAGATGAGGAGAGCATTAGCCAAGTGTTAGAAGCTTGGGAGAAAATATAAGTCAATAAAGTTCTCCAGATTTGGGAGAATTTGGCCCAACATCATATTTCATATTCTTTATTCTTTTGGAATGCAATTTCCCAGATCCTGGAGTTCCAGATCCCACATGTTTGAATTCTTCATGTGACCCGTGTCTCGGATCCCAATGCCGACCAGTCACTTTTAGGACAGTAATGAAATTTTTTAGAAGGTGGATAACTACAACAAGGCACGTTAGCCCGACGAGAGGTTTCTGACAGGTGGTCTTCCCAAGGTGCCACTTCAGAGATGCACCTGGCGCATCAGAGATAGGGTACCACTTTCCCATTTATGAGGCATGTAGCCTCGATCCCTGGGGGATCAGATTTCTTCTTTCTCCTTCTCGGCTCTCTTCTCAAGGCTGATTCTTCCACTCTATCTTTCTTGTCTTATTCTTCTGACATGTCAGGCCTTTCCATCTCGAGGCTTTTTGTAACATGGTGCAGGTAGTACCAACCACCGGATAATGTATTTTATTGTAAAAATGTAAAAAAGTTAGGGTTAGGGTTATGTCAAAAGATGTGTATAAATAATAAGTCTGACCTCGTTCCAAGGGTCAGAGAAATTATTGATTTTGCAGTCCATAGTTAATAGCAAAGCAGTTTTTCTCATTTCCTAGTTGCAGAGCTCAATGCTCCATAGTTTTAAGCTTTCAGTAGTTAAATGCTCCCTGGGGGTTACCATTGTACCGCACACCAGTGCTTGCTAGAAAGATGTTAATGAAGAAGAAAGGGCTCTCTCAATGATGTTATTTGTACTCTGTCTTCTGGGTTGATAGTGTTTTTATGCTTTATGTTCTTCATGTCCTTTGCTCTAATGCTTAAACTAGATAAACGACCTCCTTTCTTTACTACTGATAAAAAATAAGCTAATGGTTGTATGTTTCTTTGGTATTTAGTGTAGTTTTTTAGAGCACTGTCGATGTTTTGAATGTTAGCATAATTGTAAGTAGATGAAATACTTCTAACTCTACACCATATTTTTAAGTTTATTTGTTAAGTGAAAGCATGCTTGGAGGAAACCTCGTTTACCTGAATCCCCAGAGTTGACGAGTTGAAGATAACTAGCTATCCCCCTTGAGAAACAATCATATCTCCCAATCAAGCCCCGCACTGTCAAGACCTGACTCTCACGTGCTTGGAGGCCCGGGGAATCTCATTTCCCCAAACAATCTTTATAGGCAAAGTTGACCGGTACCTCGGTACCCGGTGACAACTTACACCTATTGGCGAACCCGGTCACAAAGTCCCATCAATAAGATTCAATATCAAAATGTCCTATGCATAACAATAGAATATATGGCTCTGTCCCTCACCCTAATGTTGTGGGAACATTCTTTGGGACTCCCATTCTTTCATCCCTCTAGTTTTTAGAGAATAATGACACCCTTATAACTATTTCCAATTTCATCTATTCTAAGTTTAATTGGTCTCTCATTTCCTCTGAAGCCTAAAACTACAAGGTCTCCCTAGGCTAGACTATCACGGCAAGCTTGTGAAACCTATGAGCCTTTCCACTATCACACTTGAACAACCACTAATACAGAGGGGCCACAAATGCAATATTTGCAGTCTCACACCACTAGGTGAAGAAATTTGAAAAAGACCCTTAAGGGGTGCAAAATGCCTCCAAACCCCCATCTTCTATCATTATACCCAGATCTCCCTTTTTAATCTACCCTTGAAGGGGAATCTGAGCGATTAAAACAGAGATAGAAATTATTTCCAAGCTATGGAAACAACCTACTCTTGCACTTTTTGGTTTCGATATCTTTGTGTCTCTCATAGGACTTTTTGGTATCTTTGTGGCTATAAACAAAACCATCATCTTTCTCACATCGTTGGTCTTTTATATCTCCTACAACAAGGCCTTTTGCAACTGCACTCTTTTGCATCCAAACATCTTCACATTACTAACACAACCACACACTTATCTAGGTGAAACACTTGCTGAATGAAAATGTATAGCCCCCTAGGATGTATTTATCATTTCCTTGCTCAAGCAATGATTCTTTATTTTGAAGTTACAAACAATGGCGATGCCGACAGCATGTCATTATATTTATGGAAATCCTGCACTAATTGTCCCTGCAAAATGCTCTCGAACTTGTTGAAACTTGGTTGTAGAAAACCCATTTGGATACTCAAAAGATTTTGATAGAAAATTTCATCACTCCATGTAGGCCTAGAATTTATTGGACCGTATGGATTGACAGGCTAAATTTTTATAAAGCTATCCTTTCTTCCTTTTTGTCCTCTATCCATACTTTTTTCTCTTATCTTTATCCCTATTTTTAGCCCTTATCCATATCTTCTATATTTTCAGGATCAAGAATAAAGATCATTAGATCATGTATTTCTATCAATTAGATATATTTCTATTGATTAATAAAGCTGAAATGACACTTAGTTTTTTCTTCATCACTATCTTTATAAAATTTATGTTATAGTTGGTTGTTTAGCCACATGTGGCTTCTATTTGTATACTTAAATTTTAATTATATAGTTAAAACTTAAAGTTAATTAACTATAGTCTATAATCAATGAATAAACAATAATCAATTCATTCGTGAATAGTCATTGGATGGTAGAAGATCAATGGTGTTAGGTCTATTTTAGGTCAAATTTTTAAAGCATAATAAACTGTTCAGAAAGTTTCTGGAAAATAGACACGTGTGAGATTCCATAAGAAGGGGTGGCCGCTCGTTGGCGCATTGGAAGGTTTCTTTTATTCCACAGCGCTGGCACGTCTGACATGGAGCTTCCACCATGGAATAAATTAATAAAATGGGACACCTTTCATTATTTCACATAATCACATATTGGTGGTAGGGCCCACCATTTAAAGAATGAACAATAATTTATTTGTGAATTGTTTATAAGACGGTCCCATGAAGGTATGTGAAAAGATATGGCTTCATCACACTATGGTGGTAGGCCCATATTGAAAAAAAAAAATGATAGAACTAACCAATCATATAGTACCATAGCCCACTCGACAATATTTCACAGCATCGCATATTGCTAGTAGGACCCACCACTTGAAGACAAGATTAATAGTTTAAACTTTAAATCTAATTCACAACTTAAAATATATTAAAATGATTTGGAAAACATAGTGTGACAAAAAAATATGTGATACTAGAGAAATGGTTTGGAAAAAATATTTGTTAATTGTTTATAAGACAGTACCAAGAAGGTACGTGGAAAACTATAATTAATTCATTCACAAATAGTCGTTGGATGATAGAAGATCAATAATGTAAGGTCTATTTCGGGTTGAAATTCTGAAGAATATAAAAATGTTCAAAAAAATTCCAGAAAGAAGACATATGTGAGATGCCATAAGAAGGAGTGGTCACTCGTTGGTGCATTGGAAGGTTGCTTTTATTCCAACGTGCTAGCGCGTCCGACGTGGAGCTTCCACTATGGAATAAAATTAATAAAGATCAAATTTTTTACAAACTTCCTCCAGAAAAGAGACATGTGTCCATGCCTTTATTTTTATACTTAAATTTTAATTATATAGTTAAAAGTAAAACTTAAAGTTAATTAATTATAATCAATAAATAAACCATGATCAATTCATTCACGAATAGTCGTTGGATGATAGAAGATCAAAGGCATAAGGTCTATTTCAAGCCAAAGTTTTTAAGCATAAAAAATTGTTCATAAAGTTTCCAGAAAAACTGACACGTGTGATGGGTTAGTCTTCAGAGAGGATGAATAAAATTAATAAAAAAAAATTTGTTTATTCTTTGAAGCTTCTAAAATTAAGGGAGTTTTTCTTTGGAATAACTAGCTAACAAGGGAGATTCATAAATGAGATTGAGGGATGCAATAGAGTATTTTCGTGCCAGTCTATGTATTCGTCACTGCAAATTAAAGAATCAAATTTTGGGTAAAATATCGAACACCTATACCTTTATTGTAAAACTAGGGGTTAAGGTTTACATTTTTGAGCTTGTGTACCACCATCTTTTAACAATTACCAGTGATTGACAAAAAGAAAAGCACAACGAAAGAAAATATAGACTTTATCAAACTGGTGAAAACCGCATAATTCACTGATGAATACCCTGATATTTATGATCCTATGCTCCATGGTAAGTAAACAACATAAATTATATTTGCATTGTAGAATAAGTCAACAACTACCACTAGTAGGGCAAAAAATATTATTTTTAACAAAACTTTAGGAGCACAGGAAAATAAAATTGCATCATGGGATGTTGGATCGGGACTCATGATGTTACCTGGAGTTTTCCCTTTCTTTTAAATTGTGATGGTTTGTGCCCAAAATTATGATGATAGTAGAAGAGAAATTGTAAATAACAATACCCAAAAGGAAATTTTATCCATCACCAAGAAAGAATTTAAAACTTTGTTGGACTTAGGGCTTGGAGAATAAAACTCAAACATCCACATTGACTTAGAAAAACTTGCAAAGGGTTATGAAAGAGTCAATGAATATGAGAAAGATAAATTTATCACAAGTGTAATGTTGATATTTGTGTGCCATGGGTCTAGAATAGTATTGTCATGTTAAAATTTTGCCTCAGATTGGAAAGTAATAGGGAAGTGGGTGCAAGCCTTCTTCAAATGATATTTAATATCCATTGTATTTCTTAACCAGTTAGATATAATTTTTTTGAGAATTTTTTTCAATCTATGCACAATCAATTTGTAATGATTAAAAGAGGTTCCTCTAAGATATTTAAGTTCACACCCTACTTGTGTCATCTTCTTTGAGAAAAATATCATGGAACGTTCGAGACCAAAAAGCTTGAGATTCAGGTGTATATGATTGATTATCATAACAATATAATAGTGGCTCCAATATATGAATGGGAACCTAAGATACCGATGCATGATAAAATAGGGAACTACACCCATTTTATAGACTTCTTTTTGGAACTAATGTATCATGCAATTACAAACACTCTAATACCTAGATTACCTGTGTCTTGTCAAAATTGCATTCAACTCAAATCTCAAACACAATTGGCAGATTGATTCCTCATGGAAGAATTTACTATGTTAAGATTTTATGGATCAACAATACAACCCCACAAACTTCCAATACATGTGACAGAGGGGGTTTTTGCATCAGAATATATATGGAAGATGTAGAGTGCAGATCAACTATTTTATAGTTAGCAAAAGAAGAGTGTGTTCACATTTGATAGAAAAGCATTTAATGTGACACATAAATTTTTGAATTTTTTTTCTTCTGATGTTGTCATTTACTAGCAGTATGATCCATGCAAAGTCATTCAAAAAAGGCTTGTGGCGAATAGGAATGCTACAAGTAAATTTGAACATGTTGCAAACTGATGTTCTATATACTAAAAGAAATGCTCCAGATTCTCTATGTAGAGATTGTATGTATGTAGGTTGGACTCAGAGAAAAATAAATGATTTTTTTAATATGAGGAAGAATCTAGGTGAACCAAAGACTAGTACAGGTTTTGAAGAGATCGAAGGGTATTTCAAGTTTAGAAAATTGTGGAATGAAGAGTATCTCAATGAAGTGCATAGTTCATATAGTAATGGTGATGATGAGACACCATCAAGTCCCACTCCAATAGCTACCACAAACTCTGCAAATAAATATATTTTGACTGAGTCCACAATAGAAAAATATAGTAAAGAGGCGGCCATGATAAAAAAAAAAAAAAGGGTTATGGAGGTGGTGGTCTAGGGCCCCAAGGACAAGGCATTTGTGAGCCAATGTTGGTAGAAATTTTAACAAAACCCAATCAAAAATAGCCACTAGAGTTAAATCAACAGTGATAGGTAATATTGTTAAATTTGTACATACTTTTGTTGCAACTTCAAATTCAGACTATCAAGACAATGAGATTCAATCACAACTAGAACATCAACATGGTGGTCAATCAATTGTTTCTACCACTTGTGGGGATGGTATGGGCACTAGGACTAGTTGTGATGAACAAATGCAACAACAAGAAATCTCTCACAAGAGGCTAATAGTAAAAGATACTATACAGGATCCTAGTGGAAGTGATCAAGGCAATGTGAAGAATCAAAAGGTTATGACAAAAATGACTTGTACAACTTCAACTCCGTCAAACTCCACTTCCACTTCAAAGGTATTGTTTGCAGCTTCAAAACAAACCCCTCAAAAGAGTCTAATAACTCTAGTTCTAAGTGACTTTGGTAGAAGTTAGGATTGGGTATTGGTAATCCTCAACATGCATTAGTTTCAACCACAGGCATAGGTGGAGGCGACTACATCACTGCAAGTTCTATTTCACCATTCAAACATTCAATTGCATCAGCGACCCAATATTTTCATTACAATGATTTCCTTGATCAATTTGTAGATAGAACAAATATGAATAAATAAAATAAGAAGAAAATGAAGAGGGTTGCACTTACTGCAGCTTCAAAGGAACAACCTACATTGAACTGGATATTCCCCACATATCACACAAAAAAGAAATGGTGGAGTACATGGCTTTTATCCCCCAGATAAAAATCAAAATCTACCATAGAGTCGGATAGATCCATCTAAATTTCACATTAGCACCATCCAAATGGACTTTTCCAAAGTTAAAAATGTGGTAAAAATCAATGTGTCAAAAAAGACCAACGAAGTGGTCTACACATCACTTCTCAAGATGGAGAGAGAGAAAAATAAGATGGAGAGACAAATAGAAAAGTTATAGGAAGGCCTAGAAAATGAGAAAGCAATAGAAAACATTAGCAGTGAATTGCAGAAAAGGATAAAAATTATGGCTCTGCATCTGCAATTAGAGAGAATGAAAAAAAGGTGGCAAAATTGATTGATGTGAAGCAAAAATGGGTTGAAAGTGTCAAATTTTTTGAAAAGGAAAGAGCCTCTTCAGAAGACTTATACAAAAAGGTAGAGAATGTTGCTGCCTCAACAAGAAATTTGCAAAACCAATTGGACCAACATAAGGAAAAGGCAAAGAAATTGGAAAAAAAAGCCAAGGAAGAAAGAAAAAGAGTTGAAACACTGTCACAAGAGCTGTAGAAAGGCTGAAAATATAATTAAATCTTCTGAGGACTGAATGAAGAAAAGCACTAAAAAAACAATGAGGTATATAAAATAAAAAATTTGGGGACAAATAATGTAGAGGAATGACCAGTTGTGTGAGTGGTTTGAATTGAATGAAAGTATGAGAGTACACTGTGTGAAGCTCAATGAATACATTGCTCAGAAAAGAGAGGTTTGTTCAAGAGAGAAAATTGCCAAAAAAAATTGCAAACACTCTACAAAGATAGTGATAACTATTTGGCATCCAAGGGAATTTACAGCCACATTCATGCCTCAGTAAAGGCATCATCTATCATTCTAAAATGTGTGAAACTACGGGAAGCGCAAGAATGTTTGGGTAAGGCTTCAAATAAGGTGATGAAGCTGAATGGAAAGGAATAAAAATTGATAGATCTTGGTTTATCGAAGAGTGTTGACACAAAAGGTCAATGCATTAGAAAAATTACTTTCAGAAAGAAGATGGAGGAGAAAATTAAGGGTGATGTAGACCAGTTTCCTAAGGACACAAGTGAGGCAATTTTTTTGGGTTACATCAAACTATTGATAACCTTTAATGCAACATTGAATGAAATATTGTTGTCAAGATCCTCTTCCAAATATGAATTGATGACAAATTTGCAGGTCACTTACTATATGCTACAACATATTGGACTTCCATTAGATGCAGAGTGGAGTGCCCTACAAAAACTAACATAGTGATCAGATATAGAATGATAGAAAGGATTGTAGTTCCATCAAGTGATTAGTGGAGCATCCTACAAAGGGCATTCACACCAGACACCATAGGACATCCTAAATAGATGTAAATTGTACCATGTAAACTTGTCAGTATGAAAGAGATAATATAAATTTAAATTTGTTCTGTCTTCTATGACTATCTAGTAATTCAAGTTTCATTTAAAAAAAAGTTTATTTCAACCAGAACTTCATTTTAATTTTTAAGGATTCTGAGAAATGTTATTTGGGTGGGGTTTTGTGTAATTAAATTATATTTTTGTTTCCCATATGTAATGACAACTTCTTGTAAAATAAATAACATATTCACGTTGTAAAATAAACAACATATTCACTTTCAGATCCAAGTAATGAGAAGTAGAACAAATAAACTTTATGCCATCATGGATATTAAAATTAATAAATGTATGTATGTATACATATATATGTAACATGTTGTTTTTAAACATTTTTTTTAATCTCTTATTACAAATGGATATTTTTCTTTGTAAGTTCATTCCAAATCCTCTGTAGCCTTCAAGCCCATAAAATCGATTCAATTTTGGCATATGATAATTCTTAAATTCATCAAGTGAATTCTACACAGTCCTACAAACTTGACTATCCAATACTCAATGGAGTAAAGTTGGTCAAGCATAGAATTTAACACTCCCATGTTTATAACACCAAAATTATCATATCCTCTTGTTGTGTGACTGACTTTAATATACAAATCAGGCCTCCAAATTGATAATCTCTACAACTGGCAGTTCCCTTCAGCAATCAAAATAAGATGAAAATGTATTGGTCGGTCCTCAAAAACCTTGCCAACCGAATTAACTTGGCATGAAAAAAGATATGATTTTGTAGAATAATGCACAACTCATCAAATTTTTCAATAATTTTAAAAATGGAATTGTGACTAATATTATCCAAATCTGTATGTTTGAGCAATATTTGTAAACACTCCACTTGAGGAGACTAGTTTTTTTTAAGCATCTCAATGTAGTTGTTGCCTTGACATGAATCTCATTTATTGTAATACGCAATTCTTTATAAGTCCCCCAAATAAGTTTAGCAATATCATAGATTAGGGTTAGCCTTGTTCTCATAACTGATGATGTGATGATATAGATTTGGTGTTGTGATGATCAGTTATTGTGTTGTCATTGATGTCAAGTATTGACCTAGTGTTCTTAGTATGTTTCCATATATGTGAGAAGGATGAATAGTGCGTTTCAAGTAGTTTTAATGGTCGTGATCCTTATGGGAGACTAGGGAATGTCTCTAGATACTATTTGTATGATCACAATGGTCGAATATATTATTTTTGTAAGTTATGTTTGATTGAAGTATGACAGGGCAATTACTAAAATAATCTATGACTGGAAATGAGTGATTTGACCGGTTTATCAAATCTATGAAGATTTTGGTGGCATGATCATAGGATTGTATTTTTGATATAGTTTTAAGTTCATAGTTTTGATTGCAACTTATTTGAATGATTGGTAAGCATATTTTGAAGTTTTAGAAGTTGTTTTAGTGAAAGGTGACAGTGTTCTTGTGCTACCTATGATAGATCTTCATTTGGCGATCGGTGATCGATTTGAGATGAATCATGGGTGTTCCAAATGTCATGCTAACATGTCCCAATTCATATGTGGTGATGTATTATTACATTGTTTGAGGTAGACATTTTATAAATATGAAGTCTGAGTTGGTCAAAATGTGTTTGACTACTCTTAATAAAATTATTTGTTTGAGTCTATCATGTTGCCGACTTTTTTGGTAGAGATTTTTGTTATATTGGGATGTGTTTTTTAGTGTGATCTCTTTGAGTGTGAAGATTGAAAGGTTATTTAAAATGTGTTAGGTGATATTTAGGGCAGTGGCCACCTTAGGGATTGAGTAGTGATATTTATATCATCAAATCAAAGATTTGTGTGTGTGGATCGTAGATGTAAAGGTGCAATCAAGCCAGAGTATTTTAGAGTAATCTGATGAGTGAATGAATGTGTTACAAAGGATCTGATCAAATAAAGGAGTTTCTATTATCTATATCAAAATACCTAACATGTTTCTTATTCTAAATCCCTTAAATGAGTAGATCCTAACACATCTTATTTGTAAATCACTTAATAGAGTGGCTCATTAACTTGAGTATTAAATATCCTAACAAAGATACTCCTAAAAAGGTAAATCTCTTAAAAGGGCTAGAGTAAAATCCCATAACTGGGTGGCACCTAACAGTGTCTTTGTAAACTCTTAATAGGGTTAAATCCTAACAGGGCATACTTTAGAAGAGTAATTTATTTGTGGATCTTCATTCCCACCCTTTTTTTTTCACCCGTCTGGATTTCCACGTGACACAATTTGTGTTATTGTTTCATGCTTTGTGGTGGTTGTTTTTATTGATTAAGTTTTATTTGCATATCTATCAGTGAACTTGTGGATGTTGTTTTTGAGATAAAGAAGAGAAAATTTGCATATATCTTAGATAACTGATTCACCCCTCCTCTCAATTATCTTGGGCCCTTAGGACTAAAAATTGGTATCAGAGCTTTGGTCCTCTTTGTGGTGAAGCTTAACAGCTTGAGGTCAAGATCCGAGAATGACGAGGAAGGAAGGTCCTAAATTCACAAGGGAGAACTAACCGATGTGGAGTGGTAGAATGAAGTGTTATCTAAAAGGTATGGGAAATTAGTATTGGAATCATGTTGTTAATAGATGTGTTACACCACCTAGAACTCTTAGTATAGATGAGCTAAAATAATAGCAAGAGAATGCTACAACTATGGAAGCCATTGAAAATACATTATCAGATGCAAAGTTTGTTAATATTCAAGAGTTGGAGAATGCCTATGATAAGTGGCACAAATTTAGGTTAGTATATGGTGGTGATAATCATGTATATAAAGATAAAGTTGACATCCTGGAAGGAAAGTTTGATGACATGAGGATGGTTGAAGGTGAAAACATTGAAAAATATGGTCAAAGAATCAAAGAAGTGGTTGCTACTATCAAAAGTGTAGGTGGAACCATTGAAGATGATGATGTGATAAGATTAAGAACCTTTTTACCTCTTTATGATATTAGGGTTTATTCTATTTAGGATTTAATATCTCTAGGAATTGGTGTTGTCACTCTTGATGAATTTATTGGAAAGTTGACTACTTTTGAGCTTAGCAATTATGATAATAGTATTCCAAGGGTTGAAGCTACACTTAGGGCATCTATGTCTCTTGCACCTACAAGGAAAGGTAATGAAGCTAGTTATGAATCTTCTACTATGTCTAGTTACTCTAGTGATTATGATTCTATCATGTATGAGGAAAGGAAACAAGAAGAGTTGGAAGCATTTCTTGCTAGGAGGTTACCTAGAGGAACCGATAAGTACAAGGGAAAGATACCTCTTAAATGCTTCTTATCTAACAAGATTGGACATTTTTATTCCATATGTCTTGATGATGATAAGAAGGAAAAGTCTAAAAGATTCAAGGATAAGAAGAAGAAGACTTGTTTTTTTGCTAAAGATGGTGTTACCAATGAGGAATCTAAGGGTAATGAGGAAGATGAATTTACCTTTGTTATTGTTAAGGAGGATCCCCCTATATATGGTGGAAAAATCTTGATTTATAACATGGATCATCATGGTGATTGGGTAATATTCAGTGGATGTACACATCACATGACCGGTGATAGGAGTTAGTCCACTAAGTTGGAAGAATGCGATGGTGCATTAGTAAGGTTTGGTAATAACTATCCTTTCTTAGGAAAAGGAATAGGATCTATTGCACTTAATAGCAAAACATATTGTGATAATTTTTACTAGGTTGAAGGCCTAGCATATAATTTTTTGAGTGTAGCACAGTTGAATAACAAAGGCTATCTTGTAGAGTTCAAAGGAGGTGTATGCAGGATACTTGGAAGATCTAGTGGTCTGATTGCCACATGTATACAGACTAAAGGTAACTTATTCCATTTGAATAGTACAATAAAAAGTTGTCTAATTGCAAAAGTTGATGATAGTTGGTTGTAGGATAGGATATTTTCTCATATTAAGTTTGATAGTTTGGTCAAAGTCAGTAAGATGAATATTGTTAGAAGTTTTCCATAACTAGTAAAACCAGACAACACCATGTGCAAGGAATTTCATTTGGGAAAGATAACTAGTTCTATTTTTATCAGTAAGTTTGTTTCATCTAAATGTATTTTAGGTT
Source organism: Thuja plicata (assembly GCA_018584345.1). Classification (NCBI taxonomy): domain Eukaryota; kingdom Viridiplantae; phylum Streptophyta; class Pinopsida; order Cupressales; family Cupressaceae; genus Thuja; species Thuja plicata. The sequence continues at coordinate 1,738,822 of MU225576.1, read as the reverse complement.
TGATACATACTTATTTGTGTGGTCCTATGAGAATAAGAATCTATTATGAAGATAAGAACTTTATGTTTTTTGTTGATGATTACTTTAGGATGATGTGGGTTACTTTTCTAAAAGACAAATAAGATGCATTCTATATGTTTAAAGTGTTCAAAGCACGAGATGAAAAGGAAATAGGTAAGAGCCTAAAGTGCTTGAGATCTTACAGAGGTGGTGAGTTCACATATGTGGAATTCACTGAGTTTTATGAAGAACATGGAGTTAAAAGGGAAATGTCAGCACCTAGAACTCCCTAGCAAAATGGGGTTGCGAAGAGAAGGAACACATCTATTATTGATGTTGCAAGAGCCATGATGATTCAAAGATATGTGTCTTAAATATTTTGGAGATAAGTTGTTTGCACCACTATTTATACATTGAACCAAGTATAGGTGAAGAAGGGCACGAATAAGACTCCCTATGAGTTATGGTTCGGTCAACAACCTAGTGTGAAATAATTCAAAGTTTTTGGGAACAAGTGCTACATAAAGAGAGATGAATATACTAGGAAATTAAATCTTAAGAGTGATGAAGGAATACTCCTAGGATATTCTTTAGAGATAAAAACATACAAGTGTCTAAAAAAAAGAACCAACAAGTTGATAGAAAGTGCAAATGTGAAGATTGATGAATTCTCATAACAGAATGATGGTTCTAGCAAGAATAAATCAGGAGATGATCATGGGATTATATATGTTCAACTGGTGGAGAAAGAAGATGCTAATCAGAACAATGAAGAAGAACCAACTTTCAATTGGTAGAAGAGGCTCCTAGATGTGAACTGGTGTTACCAAGGTATGTAAAGTTGAATCATTCTACTGATGAAATTATTGGTGATAAGGATGTTGGTGTCCAAACTAGAAGAAAGATTAGAGAAAGTACATGTTTAATTTATGAACATGAACCTAAATTTGTTAAAGAAGCATTGAAGAATGAATATTGGTTTAAGGCCATGGAAGAAGAATTAGACCAAATAAAGAAGAAAAATACTTGGGTACTTGTTCCTAGACTTGTTGATAAGAATGTGATAGGAACTAAGTGGGTATTCAAGAATAAACTCAATAAATCTAGTGAAGTTGTAAAAAATAAGAGAAGATAGGTGGTTAAGGATTATGCACAAGAAGAAGGCTTGGACTATGGAGAGAATTTTGTACCAGTGGCTAGACTTGAAGGAGTAAGGATTCTGTTAGCATGTGTTGCTAACAAAGGATTTAGATTTTTCCAAATGGACATCAAATCTGCATTCTTGAATGAAATTCTGGAAGAGGAAGTTTACATAGAACATCCGAATGGCTTTGCACTATCAGAAGACGAAGACAATGTATGCAAGTTGCAGAAGGCACTTTATCATTTGAAGCAAGCACCAAGGGCATGGTATTAGAGACTCCACTCATATCTAATCAAGATCAGTTTCATCAGAACAAGTGAGGACACTAATGTTTACTTGAAGGTTGAAAAGGATGACTGATTGTTTATTGTTGAAGTCTTTGTGGATGATATCTTTTTTGGTGGAAATGATGAGATGAGCATTACTTTTTCTGATGAAATGAGGGTACAATTTGAGATGTCTATGTTTGGGGAGATAAAAATCTTTTTTGGATTACAAATATCTCAACTCAGTAATGGGATCTACATCAGACAAGAAAAGTATGTGAGGGAAGTGTTGAAGACCTTTGGGTTAGAAGATTCTAAATGGGTTGGAACTCCAATGGTGACCATTTGTAAGCTATCCAGTGAAGATGACTCTAAAGAGATGATTGCAACTTTATACAGATCTATGAATGGTAAGTTGCACTATGTTGTTCATAGTAGGCCTGATATAGAACATGCAGTTGGGATTGTTGAAATATTTCAACCTAATCCAAAGGAATCCCATATGGTGGCAGTGAAGAGAATCTTTAGATACTTAAAAGGGACTAAGGACTATGGTCTTTGGTATTCTCACAAAGGAGGTTTTAATTTGAGTGTATTCACTGATGCAAATTGGGAAGGTAATGTGGATGATAGGAAGAGCACAAGTGGAGGAGATTCCTTTCTTGTTGAGAGAATTGTTTCATGGGCAAGCAAGAAACAAAACTATATTTCCCAATCTACTGAAAAGGAAAAATTTGTTACTATTGCTATTAATTATACTCAAATTGCCCAGAAGGAATATATATTGGAAGGTGTCAAGGAGTAGGTAATTGAACTAGTGGTTATCTATTGTCATAATACTAGTTCTATTAACATATCTAAGAACCTTAAGATGCACTCGAAGACCAAGCATATCGCAATTAAGTACCATTTTCTTAGAGAGCAAGTTAGAAAGAAAGAGGTGTAGTTGGAATATGTGGAAACTAAGGAGCAGGTTGAAGATATTTTTACAAAGCCACAAACTCAGGATATGTTTGACTATCTAAGAGGCAAGTCAAGGGTTATTCCCCTACCTAAGAAGAATTAAAGTGATTTTGTTGCATTAGTCCAATGTTTTGTACTGGAAATATTTGATTGGATTTATGTAATAAGGGGCTACTCCTTAGGGGAGAATTTAGTCGTAAAGGTATTGATTACTTGGTTGTGATCAATGGTATAGCTTCTTTGGAATTGTTTTCAAAGGGGGAGAGAAGTAATGAGAAGTGGCAAGCCAAATATTGAGGCAGATCAGAGAGATAGTATAAAAGGGGGAGACATATAATAGTTGGATAGAGCATAACACAAGCATAGAAGATTATCTTAATAACAAGATGTTGATTTTACATCAATGCCAAAGGGAGATATTGTTAGCATAACTAATGATGTGATGATACAGATTTGGTGTTGTGATCATCAGTTATTGTTTTTTCATTGATGCCAAGTATTGACCTAGTGTTCTTAGTATGTTTCCATATATGTGAGAAGGATGATCAGTGTGTTTCAAGTAGTTTCAGTGGTCACGATCCTTATGGGAGACTTGAGAATGTCTCTAGATACCAACTGTATGATCGCAATGGTTGAATATATTATTTGTGTAAGTTATGCTTGATTGAAGTATGACAGGGCAACTGCTAAAACAGTCTATGAATGAAAATGAGTGATTTGATTGGTTTATCAAAACTATGATGAGTCAGGTAGTGTGATCATATGATTGTGTTTTTTTATACAATTTTGAGTTCATAGTTTTGACCGCAACTAATATGGATGAGCAGTAAGCATGTTTTGAAGTTTTAGAAGTTGTTTCAGTGAAAGGTGATAGTGTTCTTGTGCTACTGATGGTAGACTTCATTTGGAAATCAGTGATCGAGTTGTGATGAATCATGCTGGTGTGTATCAATTCATTTGTGGTAATGTGTTGGCTTTAAATTGTTTAAGGTAGATATTTTATCAAGATGAAGGTTGATTTGGTCAAAACATGTTTGACTCTTCTTGATAAAATTAATTATTTGAGTCTCTCCTATTGCCAACCTATTTGGTAGAGAAGTTTGTTATATTGGGATGTGTGTTTTGGTGTGATCTCTCTGAGTGTGAAGATTGAAAGGTGATTTCAAATGTGTTAGTTGAGATTTAGGGCAGTGGTTGCCTTAGGTCTTGAGCAGTGATATTTATATCATCAAATCAAATATTTGTGTGTGTAGATCATGGATGTGAAGATGCGGTCAAGCCACAGTATTAAAGACTAATTTGATGAGTGATTGAATGTGTTATAGATGATCTAATCAAGAAATGGATTTTTTATTATCATATCAAAAGACCCTAACGGGTTTCTTATTCTAAATCCCTTAACCGGGTAGATCCTAACAAATCTTATTTGTAAATCACTTAACATAGTGGATCATTAAATTGAGTTTGAAATCTCCTAACAGTTACTCCTAACAAGGTAAAGCTCTTAACATGGCTAGACAAAAATCCCATAACTAGGTGGCACCTAACAGTGTCTTTATAAAATCCTAATAGGGTTAAGCTCCTAACAAGGCATACTTCAAAAGAGTACTTTATTTGTGGGTCTCTATTCCCACTGTTGTTTTCACCCATTTGGGTTTCCATGGGAAAATATCTATGTTATGTGTTGCATGGTTTTTGGTGGTTGTTTTTATTGATTGAGTTTCATTTGAATATCTATCAGTGAACTTTTGAATCTTGTTTTTGAGATAAAGAAGAGAAAATTTGCATATAACTTATATAATTGATTCACACCCCCTCTCCGTTATCTTGGCCCCCTAGGAATAACAATTGGTATCAAAGCTTTGGTCCTCTTTGTGTTCAATCTTAACAGCTTGAGGTCAAGATCTGAGAATGATGAGGAAGGAAGGTCTTGAATTCACAAGGGAGAACTACTCAATGTGGAGTGGTAGAATGAGATTTATCTAAAAGGTATGGGAAATCAGTATTGGAATTATGTTTTTAATAGATATGATACACCACCTGGAACTCTTAGTGCAGATGAGATAAAAGAACAACAAGATAACACTACAACTATGGAAGCCATTGCAAGTACATTATCAGATGCAGAGTTTTTTTTATATTCAAGAGTTGGAGACCGCCTATGATATGTGGTATAAATTAAGGTTAGTATATGGAGGTGATGCTTATGTAGAGAAAGATAAGGTTGACAGCTTGAAAGGAAAGTTTGATGACATGAGGATGGCTGAAGGGGAAAACATTGAAAAGTATGGTCAGAGAATCAAAGAAGTGGTTGTTTCTATCAAAAGTGTAGGTGGAACCATTCAAGATGATGATGTGGTAAGTAAAATATTGAGAATATTGTTACCTCGTTATGCTATTAGGGCTTCTTCTATTTAGAAGTTAATATCTTTAGGAACTAGTGTTGTCATTCTTAATGCATTGATTGTAAAGTTAATTTCTTTTGAGCTTAGAAATTATGATAATAGTATTCCAAGGGTTGAAGATGCATTTAGGTCATCTATGTCTCTTGCACCTACAAGGAAAGGTAAGGAAGCTAGTTATGAATCTTCTGATATGTCTAGTTACTCTAGTGATTATGATTCTATCATGTCTGAGGAAAGGAAACAAGAAGAGTTGGAAACATTTCTTGCTAGGAGGTTACCTAGAGAAACTGGTAAGTACAAGGGAAAGCTACCTATTAAATGGTTATCATGGAACAAGATAGGAAATTTTTCTTTGAGATGTCCTGATGATGATAAGAAGGAAAATTCTAAAAGATTCAAGGATGAGAACAAGAAGACCTATTTTGTTGTTGAAGATGGTGTTACCGATGAGGAATCTGAAGGTAATGAGGAAGATGAATTTAAATTTATTATTGTTAAGGAGGATCCCCTATAGATGGTGGAAAATCCTTGATTTGTTTCATGGAACATGGTGGTGATTGGTTAATAGACAGTGGATGTACACATCACATGACCGGTGATAGGAGTCAGTTCACTCAGTCTGAAGAGTATGGTGGTGGAGTAGTAAGGTTTGGTAACAACTCTCCTTGCTTAGTAAAAGGAATAGGATCTATTGTACTTAATAGAAAAATAGATTGTGATCATGTTTAGTGGGTTGAAGGCGTAGGATATAATTTGTTAAGTGTAGCACAATTGAATAACAAAGGCCATCTTATAGAGTTCAAAGGAGGTGTATGAAGGAAACTTGGAAGATTTGGTGATATGATTGCTACCGATATGGAGACTAGAGGTAACTTATTACATCTGAATACTATAGTAAAAAGTTGTCTGATTGCAAAATTTTATGATAGTTGGTTGTGGAATAGGAGATTTTTTCATGTTAACTTTTATATTTTGGTCAAAGTCAGTAAGATGAATATTGTTAGAGGTTTACCACAAATAGTAAAACCAGAAAATGTCACGTGCAAGGAATGTCAGTTGGGAAAGATAACTAGTTCTATTTTTATCAATAATTTTGTTTCATCTGAAGGTATTTTGGATTTTATTAATACTGATTTGTGTGGTCCCATGAGAACAAGAAGCTATTATGGAGACAAGTACTTTATTCTTTTTCTTGATGATTACTCTAGGATGATGTGGGTTACTTTTCTAAGAGACAAATAAAATGCATTCTATATATTTAAGGTGTTCAAAGCATGGGTTGAAAAGGAAACAGGTAAGAGCCTAAAGTGCTTGAGATCTTAGAGAGGTGGCGAGTTCACATCTATGGAATTCATTGAGTTTTGTGAAGAATGTGGAGTTAAAAGGCAAATGTCAACACCTAGAACTCCTCAACAAAATGGGGTTGTAGAGAGAAGGAAAAGATCTATTATTGATGCTACAAGAACCATGAGGATTTAAAGAGATGTGTCTCAGATGTTTTGGAGATAAGCTATTTGTAATTTTGTTTATACATTGAATCGGGTACATGTGAAGAAGGGAACCAGTAAGAATCCCTATGAGTTATGGTTTGGTCACACACCTAGTGTGAAATACTTCAAAGTTTTTGGGAGTAGATGATACATAAAGAGAGATGAATATACTGGGAAATGTTATCCTAAGAGTGATGAAGGAATATTCCTTGGGTATTATTTAAAGAGCAAAGCATACAACTGTCTAAACAAAAGAACCAACAAGTTGATAGAAAGTACAAATGTGAAGATTGATGAATTATCAGAATAGAATGATGGTTCCAACAAGAATAAATCAGGAGATGATCAGGGGATTATGTATGTTCAATAGGTGGAGCAAGAAGTTTCAAATCAGAGTAATGAAGAAAGAACCAGTTCAACCAGTAGAAGAGGCTCTTAGACCTAAACTGGTTTTACCAAGGTATGTAAAGTTGAATAATTCTATTGATCAAATTATTAGTGATAAGGATGTTGGTGTTCATACTAGAAGAAATATTAGAGAAACTAATTATCTAATTTATGAACATGAACCTAAATATGTTAAAGAATCATTGAAGAATGAAGATTGGGTTAAGGCCATGGAAGAATAATTAGACCAAATAAAGAAGAACAATACTTGGGTACTTGTTCCTAGACATGTTGATAAGAATGTGATAGGAACTAAGTGGGTATTCAAGAATAAACTCAATGAATCTGGTGAAGTTGTTAGAAATAAGGCAAGACTGGTGGTTAAGGGTTTACACAAGAAGAAGGCTTGGACTATGGAGAGACTTTTACACCAGTGGATAGACTTGAAGGAGTAAGGATTCTGCTAGCATATGTTGCATACAAAGGATTTAATTTTTTCCAAATGGAAATCAAATATGCATTCTTGAATGAAATTCTGGAAGAGGAAGTTTACATGGAACAACCTAATGGTTTTGCACTATCAGAAGATAAAGAAAAGGTGTGCAAGATGCAAAAGGAACTTTATGGGTTGAAGAAAGTACCAAGGGCATGGTATGAGAGACTCCACTCATATCTGATCAAGATCGATTTCATCAGAACAAGTGAGGATAATAATGTTTAGTTGAAGGTTGAAAAGGATGATAGATTATTGATTGTTGAAGTCTTTATGGATAACATAATTTTTGGTGGAAATGATGTGATGAGAATTTATTTTTCTAATGAAATGAGGACAAAATTTGAGATGTCTATGTTTGGGGAGATAAAATTCTTTGTTGCATTGTAGATATATCAACTCAGTAATTGGATCTACATCATCCAAGAAAAGTATGTGAGGGAATGTTGAAGACCTTTGGGTTAGAAGATTCTAAAACAATTGGAACTCCAATGGCGACCAATTGTAAGCTATCTAGGGAAGATGACTCTAAAGAGGTGAATCCAACTTTATACAAATCTATGATCGGTAAGTTGCACTATATTGTTCACAGCATGCCTTATATAGCACGTGGAGTTGGGATTGTTGCAAGATTTTGAGATAATTTGAAGGAATCCCATATGGTGGCAGTGAAGAGAATCTTTAGATACTTAAAAGGGACTGGGCACTATTATCTTTGGTACACTCACAAAGGAGGTTTTAGTTTGAGTGTATTCACTAATGCAGATTGGGCAGGTAATGTGGATGATAGGAAGAGCACAAGTGGGGGAGCTTTCTTTCTTAGAGAGATACTTGTGTAATGGACAAGAAAGAAATGTTTTTCAACCACTTTTGTGGCAATGTATTACTCTCTCCTAAAAAATCACCGACTCTCTTCTCTTCAACATCATTTTAAATTTTTTTTAGCCAATTTGCTCATTTTGAGCTCATCTTCCAAAATTGCTACTTTAGCCTTAAGTGCCTTTATCTCATGTGACAAGGTATTATTGTCTTCTACCAAATCACTAACTCTCTTCTCTTAAACATCTTTTGAAATTTTTTCAACGACCTTGCTCATTTTGAACTTATCTTCCAACCTTGCTACTTCATCCTTCAGCACCTTCATCTTTTGTGACAAAGTATTATTATCTTCTAAGAAATCACTAACTATCTTCTCTTCATCATCATTTAAAATTTTCTCAATCGCTTTTCTCCTTTTTAGCTCATCTTCCAACCTTGCTACTTCATCCTTGAGAGCCTTTATCTCCTGAAGTGAACTTAGGCATCTGACGTTGGTCGATGTGAAGAAGTGAAGAAGTTGAAGTATGATGTGGATAAGGTAGAAGTTATACCACCTTATTATTCTTGTGTAGCAATTTTTTCTTTTTCAAGCTTTAACTTACTCAAATCTTCTAGAAGCTTATTAAAATCTTCTTGATAAGTCATTATCTCTTTTGTTAAGAGCATTACAGATCTATAAAGATGTCTCATTCTCATAACAATAAAGTTGTTGGTAAGATCTCCTACCCTCTTCTTAATCTGGGCCTTCTAAATCTAGTCATCATGAAATATTGACCACGCTATAATTTCCTCATACTAAGAGCTATAACATGACCCAAAATACAACTCCTGAGCCTACTCTTCAGGTAGTGAAGCTGACAAGTTTGAAGATTTCCTTCTTATAGTGTCCAATACAATTGAAGAAGAGAGGTCCCATCCTTCAAGTAAAAAACATCCACTATTACTTACAATTTTCCTTGCCTCCTTAGGGGTCATCTTTGACATGAAATAATTAACCTTCGCTAAAAATTAAGCTATAAATCTATCAATAAGGTTGTATGCCATATTCCTTGATTCCAACCTTTATCTAAGCATATTGTAAAATTGCTCCCTTTTGTTGTTTAGGACAAAGTCCCTGAACTCTTAGGACTACACAAACTTCTCGTCAGACATAAATGTAGAGCATTCCAATAATCTAACATCTTAGCATGCCTGTACTCTTTCAAAATTTATTACAATTTGTTCCTCTAATTCAGTGTGTACCACTTTGTATGTTACGTCAATGTTTTTCATTTTTTCTTCTACCATCTCTATTCTCCTCTAAAATTCGACATCAGAAGAAGAATTTATAATTAATTACTCAAATGATAATGCTCATGATCAAAGGCTACCAATTTAAACATGACCCTGGTCTGATGAATAAAGTGTTCTGGATCACATTTTCTGAATTTCGAAAAATTCATCTTGTATGGCAGTAACTTGGAATATATCAAGTCGAATCCTCCTTTTCTTGAGATCTCAAAATCATATAAAAATATTATTTTTGCTAGGAATGAGCCCTTATTTACCAAGTTGGGTTTCTTAAATGAGCCTTGTCAGACTAATTCAACTGCCAAATGATTTCTAAGAAAGCAATTCTATCGGGCACATATCTAGAAAATATATAGGGTTTAATTAGTGCATCATATTATCTGATGATAGTGTACCTAGGGTAGAAATACCAGTCTCTGTAGTTATGGTAGATTCCAAGCTAGGGATCTAGCTCAAGGGGCCTCAAAAATCTCCTCACCCTATCTAATAATCTCCAATTGATTGGGTACCCCAAATTTTGCAGTACAAATTTCACAAAGAATTCCTCAAACATGACATAATTAGAGTTGTCACAGTGCATGCCCCATTAATACATCCATTATTGAATAGGAAACCTCTTGTTTGTTCATCTAAATTTCTCAAATTTGGCTCTGGGACCCAAGGACAAAGAAAAACCTTCATTCCACCATAAAAATGAATGTTGCATAGTAGATAATACCACCTAAATCGAAAGACAAGGCTGATGACATGTAATTGATTAAATGGTTCACTATATTAAGTTAAAGATGATGCAAGACATTAAATTAGTTAATGGTTTGTATTGTCATTGATGTCAACTTGATATCATCTGTATGGTCATACACATAATCCCAAAGACTTTAGAGAATCAATGGAATAGAAGTTATGCTTTCAAAAATGCATAAAAGTCAAGTATTCACTAAGTGACAAAATACATCGACGGAGTGCACACCATCGATAAAGACAGAGATAAAAGTCACAGTGATACCCGACAAGCAGAAGACAATATTGCCTGACGAAGTAGAATCAAAGGATGCCCAACGAGATAAAAATAGTGTTTCCCGATGAGCAAGATCCAATGATGCCCAACAGACAGAGATCCCGAAGCTAACTAAAGTGACACTGATGGAACTAGTAGTTGTCACCGGCGACAAACTACAGAATTGACCGACAAAATAGAGAGATCAGAAAATGACAAAATATCTAGCTGGTAGAGCTAAAAGATAGACTTAACTGGTTGTTTGATTTGTTTGATTTGACCATAGTTAAGTAAGTGATTTAAAGATGATTTACACAATTGGAAAGAAGATAACTATGAGATAAATCAGGAGTTAAAGTTGTAAATCAATTTGGCTAGAATGTTTTTTACGCCAAGAATCAAGAACCAAGAATTAAGGAATATCATGTCTATTTAAGAGACAAGCATTTTTCATTCTCTGTGTGGTCCATAATCAATCAGATACACGGGGGAGTGAACTGATAGAAGATGCTAAAGAGAAACTGATGAAGGATTGACTTCATGCAGTCTTGATCAATCAAGCTGAGGGAGAGCTAAAGAATTCTGCAGACACCGACGGACAGAAAAGCACAGCATCACAGAGCAGAAAGAGTTAAGTACAAAAGAATTGTATTGATACATTGATCAGAAAGATATTGTAAGTAAATAGATCTGAAAATCTGCAATTCAGTTGCATTAGAAACAGGTCATTTTGTATCAGTTTAACCATTGAAGCATTAAGTCTCTTTACAGAGCAGGACTTAACAGTCTTTTGTAACTGAGGTATATCCTAATAGATTACCAGAAGATTGACTCATGATAGTAGCACCGGTCTTGCATAAAGCCTATTGACAGTCTAAGAAGGAGGTTGATTCAAGGATGGTAGTAAGATTTGCATAAATCCTATTGACAATCATCAGACTGATTCAAGGATGGTAGCGTAGATGCCAGATACTAAGTGACAACCTATGTATTGAAAATCCTCTAACAAGGTCACACTTAGCAGTGTGTTTGTAACCTTTAACAGGGTTGGCTCCTAACAGGGCTCACTTTAGAAGAGTGAAAATTTGGGGTACCGGTCCCAGTGGTTTTTCCCTTAACAG